>OZ004714.1:19383294-19560794 GCA_963924515.1 Vespertilio murinus | reverse complement strand
ACTGAGCCAAACCAGTTTCGGCGGTACATGAAGTGTTAATGCAACGTTACTTGAAAGGGAAAATAACCTAAAGGTATCGTTAAAAAAACAACACAAAAACATTGTGATGAACATACATCACTTTATTTCAGGGGGGGAAAATGTTCTTTTTCAAATGTAGGGAAAGATTTTGGAATCCATAGATTGGCTGAAAGCATGATTAAATATCTCAATGGTTTTTCCTTTAAATTCCAGTTAGAGTTTTAGAACATTAATATCAACAAAGGAGGGCCAGAGGTGGGGCAAAGCAATCATGATTTGGGGCAACATCAGAACTTCTGACGCACAAAAGGTATGAGAAGGATGGAGGAGGCAAAGAGAAAGGAAATCATATGAAGAAACAGGCGAGACCTCTGAATCATATTAGGAGAATCGGGTATAGGGCTTCCCTTCCCCCTCCACACAGACAAACTCGCACAATGATGAGAACTTTTGAAATAAAACTCGATATCGCCCACCCAGTCCTTTCCCACACAGGCTCACGAGTCTATTTTTGTATTCCAGTGAGATTTGCAGCAAAGAATAGAGTTCCAGTAAAGAGGAAATAATTTCTGTGCTGTAACTGGGTTTTTCTCACTTCCTTCTTTTAAAATAATCACCCAACAAGTCCAAAGTTTCAGAACAACAATACAGTCTTTTATGCCCTGGATATATATCCCCGCAGACATGTTGGAACGAAACTGCATCCGCGAAAAGTCCTAGGTAACTCGCTGAGAAAACTTGTAATAATATATTACGCGGCACTGGGGCTGGAGGCAGCCTTCTAAATCGTCTGGTCCAACCCCTCGTTTCGCAGATGAAGATCCTGAGAAATAAACTGGCTGCTCCAACACACTGAAGTGTCTAATTAAAACATCTGCTCAATTTTAAAGTAGCTGATACATTTGGAAAGAGGGGGTGGGGAACAAAAACCTCTGAAAACATTTTTGGTGGGATAGCAGTTGTGAACAACGGGCCTATTAAAGGAAGAAGCTGCATGGACAGTAATAAAAATACACCTCCAGCCGAGGTCGGTTTGGCTTAGTGGTAGAGTGTCGGTCTGCGGACTGAAAGGTCCCAGGTTCGATTCCGGCCAAGGGCATGTACATTGTTTGCAGGCACATCCCCGGTAGGGGGTGTGCAAGAGGCAGCTGGTCGATGTTTCTCTCTCATCGACGTTTCTAGCTCTCTATCTCTCTCCCTTCCTCTCTGTAAAATATCAATAAAATATATATTTAAAAAAAGAAAAAGAAAATACACATCCACTCTAATAGCAGGACCATACCATACTTACTTATATCTGGAAAACTAAGAGATTAAAATCTGCCAGAGCAAAACCGATTTGGCTCAGTGGATAGAGCGTCGGCCTGCAGACTGAAAAGTCCCAGGTTCAATTCCGGTCAAGGGCATGTACCTTGGTTGCGGGCACATCCCCAGTGGGGGGTGTGCAGGAGGCAGCTGATCGATGATTCTCTCTCATTGATGTTTCTAACTCTCTATCCCTCTCTCTTCCTCTCTGTAAAAACATCAGTAAAATATATTTTTTAAATAAAAATAAATTCTGCCAGAGCTAGCTCAGGGACTCTGTGGGTTAGGGGCATAGGAAGAGAATTTAGGAGCTCCACCCTGAAATCTATTGGCTAAAGCACCACCACTAGCCTCCTTGCATACTGAAATCGATGGGCATCCGGGAGGCGCCATGATGTGATGATGCCTCCATTTCCAGGAAAGTGAGGGAATGGTCCGTGCATATCAGAGGTGCACGACCACTGACCTGGTAAAGGGAGGGTGGCTTAGAGCCTTGCTCGATGTGGACCCCTGACCAGCGGCACCACCATCACCTGGGGCTTGTCAGAAATGCAGGATCTTGGGCCCCACCCAGACCTACAGAGTCAGCATATGCACAGTTCAAGATCCCAGGGCCTCCTGAGAAACACTTCTTACCTAGCACAGCAGTCAGAAAAAGCATCATTGGTGACCTGTACCTGCAGTTAACCTAAGTTTCTGGGATTATTATCTCCTTTACCAGCTCTATTCCCTAAAGCTTTTTAAAAGGATACTTATGTTTATTGATTTCAGAGAGGGAGAGAGAGAGATAGAAACATCAATGATCAGAGAATTATTGATTGGCTGCCTCCTGCATGCCCACACTGGGGATCGAACCATGACCTCATGGTTCATAGGCTGATGCTCAACCACTGAGCCATGCCAGTTGGGCTAACGCTATTGATCGTGAAGCCTTATTTTAAATTTTAAATGGTCTAAAAGTTAGCCTACATTTTAAATGGTCTCAGTGAATATCTTATTAAATAGTCATGGTTTTTCTCTCAAGATATCTCAAAATTAAGAAACAATGTAAATATAAATATTCTGGGAGTTTCACCATCTCCAAAGGCCACCCACTCCATCTCTGCATACCCAGCTTGATACTAAGCTTTCCTGAAATTTGTCTCCCCGTAGCTTTCAATAACCCTACAATCAGTAACCCCATGAATATTGGCCCTACCAGTAGTTTATCCCCATTACCAAGTTTTCATTATATTTCCCACTGAGATTTTTTTTTTTTAATGCACAAAGCCAAAGAAACAAGTTTCAGGTATTTATTTCTCATAGGCTTGGGGCAGCTTATTGGAGTGGGGTAGATGAAATTTTTATTTTGTGCTTTTATTTTAGGATACCTTAGGAAAACCTCATGGGTACAAGAGGAGTATTAAACTATAACAATTTATAGAGCTTGTAACCAAGGATATAATTGTGCCAGACTTCCAGTGTCTGGGATAATACTATCCTTAATCATTCTTTTAGCCTGAAGCTTCCTGGGAATCACAGCAGGTGTGAAATAGGGCGAGAAGGTGATGCTTCAAAACTGTTTGAGACTCTGGGGCCTAGGAGAGTTGTAGACTACACGCCATGGAAAATGTCTTAGGTCAAGTCTAATTCCGCCTCTTACCGAGAAGGAAAGTGAAACCCGAAGAAGCTGAATGACTTGCCCGGTGTGAGCCACCTCACCAGCGGCAGAGCCAGGCAATGGAGCGCCTCTGTTGCAGTTCAAAGGTCTTTTTGCTACGTTGCCAGACTCGGAGTCTTAAGTTTGTTAAGAAAGCTTGTCTGGCCCGGCCAAGTGTGGCTCAATGGTTGAGCATTGACCTATGAACCTGGAGGTCACAGTTCGATTCCTGGTCAGGGCACATGCCCAGGTTGCAGGCTCGATCCCCAGTGGGAGGGCCTGCAGGAGACAGCCAATCAATGTTCATTTCTCATCATTGACATTTCTATCTCTCTCCCTTCCTCTCTGAAATCGTTTTGGGTTTTTTTTAGAGAAAGCTTGTATAGCATAAAAATCAGAGCTATTGCACATAACTGGGCTGACCCAGGGCAATGGCAATGGAGATCCCAAAAGCAAATCCAAGCCATCCTCTTACCTACAGAGACCTACAAACACCCAAATTCACACATCTAATACCAACAAATTACACTGAAGCCATGAGACATCCTTCCTCCTCTGTTGCCTAGAATTCCACTTGTAAAAGGCGAGAGAATTTCACTTGTTCCTATATACCCATTGATTCTGAGCTGCAGAGATTTTCTGCTAAGCAGCTTATTTTACTCTCCCATTAGAATCGACTTTCTGATGAAAGTTTCTTTGCTCTCAGAAAAGAACCACCGCTGTGAAACACTTCATCCTTTCTGAAACACTTGAAACTAAACACTCATAGCAGACTGAGCCAGAGTTGTAAGTAAAAAGTAACATAGAGGCAATCAATTTATTTGGGCATCTAAAACATTGGATGCATCTGAACAATATTTTAGTATATATGCTGCCCAAGTGAGCAATCCAAACACTATTTTATAAATTCAAATTTTTAAAAATGACACCACTGCAATGTTTTAAAGAAAAAGCAGTTAGAGCATGAGGTGCCGGTAGAGTGATATTTCATCCAGGGAGCTCTGATAGATGGGTTGGTGGGTCCCCGTGGCCAGCCCACAGAAGTATAATGAACCATTGCAGTGACATAAGCTAATCCTCAGAAATAACCAGTTGTGTCTCACTTCTTTGTAAATTTAGGCAGATCACAACTCTCTAAAATCAATGAAGTGTGACCAAGCAAGTATGCATCGTGTGCTTTCTCTATCATCGTGTCCTCCTGAAACAAAAATATGCAAGCCCAGGAAAAATTGCTAATCCGGGTCCCAAGCATCTCAGGTGAGATCTTTAGGCCAACACTGGTCACGTATGTGACAAAATGAGCTGGGGTTCCCACTGTGTTCCATGACCTGCTTGTATTTAGTGATTTAAAGCAACCTATTCCTGATATAAAAGCATCCTAGGGAGTTATACAGTATTAATTTTTTTAAATTTAAATACAATTTAATTGATTTCAGAGAAAAAGGTAGAGGGAAAGAGAGATAGAAAAATCAGTAATGAGAGAGAATTATTGGTTGGCTGCCTGCTGCATGCCCCACACTGGGAACCGAACCATGTGTTCTGTGCCCTGACCAGGAATTGAGCCATGACCACCTGCTTCATGGGTCGACATTCAACCACTGAGCCACGCCAGCCAGGCTACAGTATTAACTCTTTTTACGGTCAACAAAAACTTGTGAATTCTTAATCCGGCTCACTAAGTGAGATGGGGGAGGGTGAGTTGAATTAATGCCCACGCCCCTCCGGGGATAACTGCACAGAGTTATTACATCACACCACGAGTTTCCAGGCTTCTTTATTGGCATCAGGTTCACAAGATCTTCTGAGAACACAGCCTGCTCACAGCCCTCGGTGAGGCAAGAATGGAAAGCAAAATGAGGAAGAACGGCTGTGACATGTATTCATCCAAAAGTGTGTCTTCCGTTACTGCTCATCAGAGTGTATGTCACACTTCCTGGGCCCCTCAAGCCATTAGCCCTGGCAGAGAGGATCGGAATTTTCCCACTTTACAAGAAGAAACAGGGAAGAAAAAAAAGCCAACTCAGAAGTTAGGCTGGCGGGAAACGGAGGGTTTTGCCCTTTAAATATATTATCCAAAAGTGGTACCTTTTCAACAAAACTCCCACAGTCATGGGATGGTAAAATGGAAATGGCTTGCAAGCAGGAAGGTTGGCAGTCTTGCCCCTCACACTCCCGCCAAGCTAGGTCTCATCCGCCCACCCCCACGGCCCTCTCCCAGGCTGGCACCTGTGTCCTGCATCTTCCAAGGCGTAGGACACTCTAACAGGCTCTTGTCCTGGCTCAGAATCCAGGGGAAAGTTTCACCTTCCTCGCCTTCAGTCCAAGACACCGATCCTTACCCCACCCAGGGATAGGCTGCTGGACACCAATCAGCACAACTGGGGCTCGTAGCATAGTGAGGCCCAGGTTCCCTTTGTAATGCAGACGGCTGTCCGACCTGGCAGTGTCTCCCCTGGAATGCCTAGGGCCTGGGCTACTGTGTGTGTGTGTGTGTGTGTGTGTGTGTGTGTGTGTGTGTGTGTGTGTGTTTGTTTGTTTCTTTTTAAATATATTTTATTGATATTTTACAGAGAGAAAGGGAGCGAGATAGAGAGCTAGAAACGTCGATGAGAGAGAAACATCGACCAGCTGCCTCTTGCACACCCACTACCGGGGATGTGCCCACAACCAAGGTACATGCCCTTGACTGGAATCGAACCCGGGACCTTTTAGTCCGCAGACCGACGCTCTACCACTGAGCCAAACCGGTTTCGGCTGTGTGTGTTTTTTTAAATCCTCATCCAAGGGTATGTTTTACTGATTTTAGAGAGAGGAAAGAATAGAGAGAGGGACAAAGAGAGAGAGAGAGAGAGAGAGAGAGAGAGAGAGAGAGAAAAGCATGGGTGTGAGGGAGAAACATCAATCACTATCTCCGTACACACCCGACCAGGAACTGAACCTGCAATCTTTTTGGTGCACCCCAACCAACTGAGCGCCCCACCCCGTCCAGGGCAGGGTTAGGGTTTGCTCGTTTGTACCTCAGCGCGGAGAGAGACCCACCCTTACCTTCAGAAATGGCCCTCTTCACGGCTGCCAAGTACGTCTCGGGCTCGTCGTCGCAGGTGAGCTCCTGCCAGTGCGCCCACTCGGGAAAGAGGTCCAGGAACTCCTTGCTGTTCTGCACCCCGCAGAGCAGCCGGACCATGCGGTGCGGCGGGTGGAAGGCCCTCTGCAGCAGCGGCAGCTGGGCCGGCTGGCCCAAGTGCCGCACCAGCCCCGCCGACAGCAGCACCACGACGCAGCGCGTGCTGAGGAAGAAGCTCAGGTCCTCCGCGGAGAAGAAAGTGTCCGGGCCCAGGCGGTAAGTCAGCGTCTTCTGGCCACGGATCTGCCGACTGGACAGGAAAAGGTCCTGGAGGTACTGGCACCATTCCTCAGCGTCCGGGCTGTAGACCAGGAGAATGTCACACCTGCGGAACACCCCTGAGCGAGAACAAGGCACTTATGTTAACACACCTGCTTCCCGTGACCTGCAAGATATGCCACCCAGATTGAGAGCGGAGCACCCAGAGCCTCTCCCTGTTTACCCGCAGGGGGCCTGTTTGACTTCTTTCCCTACTCACAGTTGGTGTTACAACTATGCCAGACTCTGCTTTTGCCCAAACGTACGATGCCACGTCAGATGCTTGCATGAGCTATTGCCTCTGCTGGCATACTCTTCCCCCCATGGCTGGTACAGTACAGGATAGAGTTAAGAAGGGCTTTGGGGGCCCTGGCCAGGGTAGCTCAGTTGGGTGGAGCATCATTTCATGCACCAAAACGGCACATACCTAGGTTGTGGGTTCAGTCCTCAGTTGGGGTGCATATGAGACAACCAATTGATGTTTCATATATATATATATATATATATATATATATATATATATATATATCCCTCTCCCTTCCTCACTCTAAAATCAGTAAAAATTATGTCCTTAGGTGAGGATTTAAATAGTGTGCATGTGTGTGGAGGGGTGTCTTTTGGGGATCACTTGGCCCAAATGCCTCTTTTACAGGTAAAAAAATAAAATAAAATACTTCAGCTGCGAAGACGAAGGGAATTACTTAAATTCACACTCAGTAATCAGTCACAGAGCCAAGACTAAATGGGTTAGAAGAATAAGATCTCAGAAAGGCTGTGGTCCCATACACTAGTGATGAAGAAGCCGCTGACAATGTCCCAATAGGTTGACAAGTGAAGGCAAGGCAGCGAAGAAGAGTAAAGAAGAGATTTCCTAGAGTGTAAGAAGTTCCCTTAAGAAGACAGTGGTGGGCCTAGAGCAGCCGTGGACAAACCACGGCCCGAGGGCCGGATCCGGCCCGGTCGGCTGTTCTATCCGGCCCGAGGAGCCGAAAGAGTAGAGGGTTCTCTTACTCTCCCCTCCGCTCCTTCACCAGCAGCCCAAGATGAGAGTGCCAGCATGGTCAGGTTGCTTCTGTTCCAGCCCTCCGGTCCAGTTTAAGAACCCATTGTGGCCCTCGAGTCAAAAAGTTTGCCCACCCCTGGCCTACGGCATCATTTCAATGAGCCGAGGTTGAAGGCTTGGTCCTCCATCAGGCACATACAAGAAGCAACCAATGGAGGCATAAACAAGTGGAACAACAAATCCATGTTTCTCTCTCAACTCCAATTTTTTTAAAAAAAAGAAGGTAGTGTGGCTCGTGGAGCACTGATTGATGAGCAGGAAACCAGTGACTACGGTACCCTGACCCCGTGGCCCTGAGCCATTCATGCCACTTTCACGAGGAGACGGTGACCCCAAAGCACAACAGCAGGTGTAAGATCGACAAGTTCTAGGCCACTGAGGGGATCAGTACTCACTTCACCCTGGATCCCGCCTCACCCCTCCCTGCCTCTCTGTTAACTGGCATCACAAAACCTGTGGTTCACTAAACACCTCTTGTCGTCAGGGAAAGTTTAACCGTTAATAACAGCAGGAACTGAGTGTGGAGTGTCCAGGAACTCTCTACTATCTTCACAGTTTTCCTATAAAATCTAAAACATGTAAACATCTAAAATAAAAGTTTTAATATACAGTTGAAATAAAAAGCACTTGTGGGATTAGCCTCTTCTAAGGAAACAAGGTTTTTAGTATCTTCACACAAATGTTCATATTTAAAATGTCTCATTCCAGGGGGTCTGGTGTTAAATTTGACCGCCTTCCCCTCCTTCTCCCCCCACTCCCCTTAAGCAAAAGTGCTTGAGAAGGAAGTGGTCACTGCCTCAGACCAGTTAATATCACAACCTATTTGGTCACCAATAGCGTGACTTCCGACCAATAGACTAAATCTAAGCAAATTTTGCCTCAATGTAAATGAGGACAACGGCCTCTTTCGCCGTCCTGGATTTTGCTCTGCTGCTGAAATTGAAAGCTGGGGAAGTTGTGAAAAAAAAAAAAAAAGTCCAAAGTGAAAGTTAAAAGTCCCTCCATATCATGCTGAGAAATGACCAAGGTCTAAATGCCTTGTAAGCAACTCTGTCTCCCATAGGAAGTGCCCCTTTCTTCAAGAATAATTCTCTTCCTTTAACCATAAGTCACTTCTTCAAATATGCTAAATCAATTCTCTCATTTTTTTTGTTATTAAAAGAAATGAAATAGTCAGAACCGGTTTGGCTCAGTGGATAGAGCGTCCCGGGTTCGATTCCGGTCAGGGGCATGTACCTTGGTTGCGGGCACATCCCCAGTAGGGGGTGTGCAAGAGGCAGCTGATCGATGATTCTCTCTCATCGATGTTTCTAACTCTCTATCCCTCTCTCTTCCTCTCTGTAAAAAATCAATAAAATATATTTAAATATATATATAATAAAAGAAATGAAATACTTGAACCATCAAGGGATCATAAATGCTAGACTGGAAGAGGTCTCTGTGGAGCTTAAGGAGCAGGTTTGGCTGTAGAAGGAGCTAGAAAGGCCAGCAGAAGAGCAGGGGCTGGCTGCTGGCAAAGGGAGTGGGGGTGGGGGTAAGAAGCACAATGACTGAGAGGTTCCTTTAAAAGACTCAGAATCCACCTGAGAAGAGAACAAAGAGGAAGTGCTTCTCAAACAGCCCAGCCCAGACCATTTCTTTAGTCCGTAGGTGACGCCGGCACATGGTGCATCTGTCCGGGAGCCCCACGTGTGAATCTGCACTGGAAAGGGAAATGACAGAGGGAAGGTGACCGGGGTAGGGAGAGATCGGGACATTGTTCAGGTGAGGACTTTTCAGGATCTGAAGATTTCAAGCTTAGAAACTTGCTAGGAGTGCTGAGGGATCTCAGGGATCAGATGGAAAACGTAAAGGTTCCTTCAAGCCCTGTTTTCCTGTAAGTTCAAGGATGGCAGAAGGGTCTGCAGAGAAGATAAGCAGGAAGAGGTAGGAGAGCTTTCTTCAAAGGTCTGAAGAGGATGCACGGAGAAAACAATTCTCGTCTTCATCACCCACGCCTGGCCACTAGGGAAAGTTATGTCTGGCCTCCTTCTCCTCTCTCTCATGTGCAAATATGAGATGCCATCAGATGCCAAGTATCGGGAGCCAAGATCTTCCTTGATTTCAACAAGCAAATATGCCTTTCAAAAACAAAAGACTAATGATTACCCGTCAGTAGAAGGAAATTTAAGGAAACCATGTGAGTCAGCCATGAGAAGGAATGCGGTACTGATGATGCCTGTTAAACCTGGATGAACCTAGAAAATATCGTGCTACAGGAAAGAAGCCAGTCGCCACATTCCATGATCCCGTTTATATGAAAGTCCTGAGTAGGGAAATCTATGGAGACAGAGAGTAGAATTTGGGAATGGGGAGAAGGAGGGAAGCAGAGGGTGGGTGATAGCTGAAACAGAAGACGTTTCTTTCTTTTTTTTTTAAATATATTTTATTGATATTTTACAGAGATGAAGGGAGAGAGATAGAGAGCTAGAAATGTCGATGAGAGAGAAACATCGACCAGCTGCCTCTTGCACACCCCCTACCGGGGACGTGCCCACAACCAATGTACATGCCCTTGACCGGAATCGAACCCGGGACCCTTCAGTCAGCAGGCAGACGCTCTATCCACTGAGCCAAACCGGTTTCGGCAGAAGACGTTTCTTTTTGAGGTGATGAAAATGTACTAAAATGGACTGTGGTGATGGTTGGTAATATGTGTGATGATACTAAAAAAACCCCACTGAATTGTACACGTTAAATGAGTGGATTGTATTGTATGTGAATTATATCTCAATAAAGCTGTTTGCTATGAGAAGGAAAAGGAAGGGGAGAAAAGAGGAGCAGGAGAAGGTGGAGGAGGAAGAGGAGAAGGAAGGAGACAACATGGAAGAGTGGCCTGGATGAAAGCATCTTGGCAAGAGATACTCTCACCACGGTGAGTTGCCACCATGGGTCACTGTATCTCCAGACCTCAGGGGGCCCCAAGGGCACCAGAGACCCAACTCCTATCTGCAGCACCTCGCCACAGAGGATGCTGATGCTTCTGACCATTACAGACGTCTACGGAAGCCACTACAGGGCCCCTAAACCCCAGGGTTGGCCACTGGCTTTGAGTTCCTATCAGAATGGGAGCGCGCCCTCTAGCCCTCTAGCCCCTTCGGCCACACTCACGTGAAGGATGCACACAGGGAGGACACTAAGGGTGGGCTGCTTCAGCCTCCTCTGCCCGCCCCCATCCCTGCCCCCGTTGTTTCCTAGGCCTGCCAGCCCAGGGCCTGTTCCCAGCCATAGAAGGAGATGGGCACCTCACTCACCTCATCGCCTGCTTCTCCCCAATCGCCCATCTACTCTGGCAAACTGCTCCTTTAATACACCACATACACCCATTTACTGTTCTTCTACCTGGAATACCTCCCCCCAATGCCCACCCTTCACACACACACACACACACACACACACACACACACACACACACCTCACCTCCCTCCACCCCCCACACACACACTCCAGGTCTCTGCTCAAATGTTTATGGAGACTAACCTCGCTGCCTCATTTAAAACGATAACCCCGCCCCCTCTACCCCTGTGGACTGTTTTCCCATGCACTTCTCCTAACATGTCTTTTCCTTATTAAGGGTCTTGTCTGCCTTCCCCGACTCCTCCACAAGCTGCATGGGGACGTCGCTTCCGTCTGTTTTGTTTTCTGAATATATACACTTGACACCCAGAACAGTGCCTAGAAGCAGCAGGCATGCAGTCAGTGTGTGCTGAACCAGGTAACTCTGCTTCAGCTTCCAAATGGAGCGAGCGGACTATGCACCTCCTGTTAGCAAAGAAGGGTTCCTTGTTCACAATGCTGCTTCTGGGCCTTTGGGGCCCGGCTAGGGAGGCAGGAGGCGGTCAGCTACCCTTCCTCCCGCCCTTAGATAGGAAGGCCGGCTCGCCAAAGCAAAGAGATCTGTCACCACTGGCCTTTCCTAGCCCGGCCTCCGAAGTGCTCCCGGAAGGCTAGATCTCAGGGGGGTCTAACATCCGCCCACATCCTCCAAGACCAGTCAGTGCCTCCTCCTGGCCAGCCAGATTTTATCTTTCAGGAGGCTTTTACATCCCGGGTTCACCCGTTATCTCTACTAAAATGTCATACAACGAGCAAGGAAAACACGAGTAAACCCACTTGCAAACACGGTACCTGTCATGCTCTCTCATCTAGTAATTCTTTGTTTGTTTACACTTTCCTCCCCAAGACTGTGAACTCAGGAGCAGACACCAGGCGTGTCCTGGGCAGCAGGTGAGAACATAGGGAGGTGCCTATTACCCCTAATCCACGGGCATCGTGAGTGCCCATTAGCGGCCTCCCCTCTCATCATCATCACCCTAAACCGTTCATCCGAAACCGCAGTGAGTGCGCCACTGGCCGAGGGTCCACACCCCATCAACCAAGAGGACCCCAAAGGTCCATGGCCTCCTGGCACCTTTGGATGGAAAGATACCCAGTGCCCACCCCCCCCCCCCTTTCTTCAAAGTTCTGCAAAGGACATGGGAAAAGCGAAGCTAAAGGAACGGTGTCCCTAGGTCCCCGTCGAAATTCCAGACGAAAAGCAAAGCCTGGGACAGAGGAAGCGGCTGGTGGCCCCCGGGGCCGTCCCAGATCTCCGGGTGCCGGTGCCGACCTGGGGCTGCCTGGGCGCCCCCTATCGGCCGCGGCAGCGTCTCGCCGGCGCCGTCGTGTCTCTCTCTGCCTTCTCTCAGCTCAGGACTCGGGGTTCCCAGGCAGAGTTGGACCGACAGGGGAAACGACCCTCGGAGGGTCCGAGAGCTGGTGCCGAGGGAGGAGGAGAGCAGGCATAGGCGACGGGGCCGGGGCAGAGGAGGGCCCGGCAGGGGCTGCGAAGATGCGCGCAACCGTCCGGGAAGGGGGACGGGGGACGGGGGACGGGGACGGGGGAGCCGTCGGGGTGGGCGGCTTGCAACGGGGCGCAGGGGACAAGAACAGAGAAAACGCAGGTCCCTGCCCCAAAGAGGCCCCGGCGGGGCTCGGAGGGCCTCGGGGGGCCAGAGAGCCGAGGAGGGGGAGAGGGGGCACCCCACGCCCTGCCTACGCACCTGAGGCTGCCATGCCGCCGCCGCCGCGGGCGCAGCTCTGAGGCCCGGTTGGCCGGCCGGGGGCGCGGGGCGCGGGCCGGGCCGGGCCGGGGTCCCTGGGCGCGGGCCGGACGGCCGGACGGGGCGCCGGCTGCTGTGCACCGGCCGCGGCTCTGACGCCTCCTCCCTCCCTCCCTCCCTCCCTCCTCCCTCGGGCAGCGCCGGCTCTCTCCGGGGCGTGTCCCCAGGGCCCGCCCCCCGCGGCGCCGGCGGGGCTCGGCGGCACCTGCGCCCGCGGGCTGTTGGCCGAGGGGAAGTGAGAGTCCCGTCCCGCCGCCGCCGCCGCGCCCCCAGCGCTGGGGAGGGAAGAGGCCGGGGGGCTTCCACCCGCCTGCGCCCACTCCCCCTGGCATCAGCCCGACCCTGTCTCCACCCAAGGGCAGCCCGAGGTGCAGGGGTGCTGGGGGCGGAGGGGGAGGGGGAAGGGGGAGGGCCCTGCGGGACCCCTGTGACCTCTCGCGGGGTGGGGAGCAGGTGGGGGGTGGGGGGCGATGGGCACAGCTGGCCAAGACATCTCCCCATCCCCAGGGGCTTGGTCCCTGAGCCGCTGCCCCCGGGGCAGGAAAGGGGAGGGGGCAGGAAGGGGAAGGGGCACCTTCCCTGGCACCTGGCCCCCGGGTGCTTGGCGTTGCCCTTGGTTACCCTCCAGTGACCTTTCGGTAACTCCCTGGACCTGGTCTCCCGGCGGCACGTGAGTATTAGTAATCGTGTCATTTGATGCACGATGATACAATTATCTTTTTTGTCTTTCAGGCACCCATCATTGTCTTCGTGGCGGAGCTGAAGAAATTGGCCAAAAACTGCATCTTGCTCAGGCTCCGCCAAGGGAGAAAGTGCCCCCGAGTCCCCCGAGGGCCTGAGCCCGGAGGCAGAGCTCTCCCTGAAGTCCTGGCCCTCCCTCCCTCCGCCTGCCCCTGCCCCATCCTCCTGTCCTCTTGGGTCTTCAACAGTGCAGGGTCCCCAGAGCGGAGGTGAAGGAACAATAGGGTGAGGCCACAGGAGAAATAAACGGGATGGATTTCGGAATAGGGTTGCCAAGGTTGAGGCCCATCATTCGTTTACTGACGTGACCAATGACCACAAGCCTCCTGACCTCAGAGACCGTGCATGTGCTGTCACACCGCTCCGCAGCGCACTAGTCCAACAGAAGTGGCCCTGGGCTGAAACCTGGGCTCCTGGGAAGAATCCACTTCCTGGTCTTTTTCAGCTTCCAGAGATGACAGGCACTGGCTCATGGGGAACCCCTCTCTGACCCTGCTTCCTGGGAGATCACATCTCTCTCTGACTCCCTCACCAGACTCCCTCTGCCACTGTTGAGGATTCTAATGACTCCATTGGTCCTACCCAGAGAGTTCGGGAAAATCTCCCTGTTCTAAGGTCAGCTGACTTAGAATGTTGGTCCCAAATTCTTACCTCAGTCCTGAAATTCTCTCCAAGCCCACCTTGGGATGCTGGGCAAGCTGTAAACTGCAAAAAATCCTCTGTTTCCTCATGTGTACAGGGGTCATTCCAGTTCAGAAATAATAGGGCCCTGCCCTGTACACTACCCCATCTGGAGAGCCTTGCTTGAACACTGGTCTTCTAGATTCTCTCCTCTCCCGCACCCTCCCTCACTCTCTTCTCAAGCCTGAGGACCTGGCTGGTCTGTATTCCTTGCCAGAGTCTTTCCCACTGAAGGTGTATTCATCTGAGGTCATCTCTTCTGATCACACATACCCCATCCCCCTATCCAAATGCATGGTCTTCCTTTCAGCTCCAGATGTTGGGAGTGAGTGCCCATTTCTGCTTCCTAATCAAGAGAACCTTTGGAACAAAAGCATTCTTCCATGTGTGGTGTGCATATACTTGTTACAACTGTTAGAGGGCGTGTGATAGTTGGGGATGAGGTCTGGAGTGCTAAATCACCTGTCCAGACTCGGAACACTCCCACGGCGGCGCAGCGCTGACCTCTGGCATTTGGCCATGAAAGGGACTCAGAGGCCAACATTCCCTTGGGAAGATGACCTGAGTGCTCCGTGACACTGGCAATTCCGCCCGGTTTCTTCGTAGAGCAATTGGGGTTCGGTGGGGGGGGGGGGGGGGTGGTGTCTGTTTCTGCATCTCCATTTGATGGTTCCTGTAGAACATGGAGGGGGGTGAGGCTGCCCCCCAAAGGACCCTGCACTGCCCCTTCTGCACTGGCTCTTGGGGCAGGTTCTGCCCTCAATCCCTTCAGTACCAAGTGGCCCACAGAGGGGGGTCTAGGCAGTATGGAGAACTTGGACTTGGCTGCTGCCCAACAGTCTTGTTGGCTTGGCAAATACGTAGGGCCATAGAGATGAACACCTGTCATCTAAGGAGCATAGGGGTCAGGAAGAGGGAAGAAATTCCTGCTTCTTGTGTCTTCCAAATGTTATAGCATCATCTCTCATGCCTGAGGGCCAGAGCCTTTTGCCTGGTTATGGAGACCTCACTTGCACCTGGCTGGCACAAGAGGGCACCATTGCAACTAATCCCTTACTGCGGTGCTGTTCTCAGAGAGTCCACAACAGGGCGCTACAGAAAACCCTCCCTGCAGGGCAAGAGTTGGGGGCAGAGTCAGGATTAGAATCCTGATCCTGATTCCTACTCTTCTGTTTGCTTGCTTGTTTGTTTGTTTGTTTGGGGGGGGGGGGGAATAGAGATACTTTTATAAAACCTTAATCATATTTCCGATACAATTTTAAATTTAATTTTACTTGAATTTCGCAAAAGAAAAAGAGAAGTTGATGAATTGCTGAATTCAAATAAATATTTCCTCTAGACAAGAGATACTTCCCCTAAAATATCCCTTCAAAATTAAAAAAAAAAAAGAAGAGAAACTATGAGGACATTAAAGGTTGAAGTCATTATGATTTTTTCCAAGGACATATTTTCATTTTTGTGTGTATAGACTGACTTCTTGCTGTGAAAGATGAGTTTGTTGGCTCAGCCACAGGCATGAAACACGCAGTTCTGAAAATATTGAAGTCCTTCTGCACCAGTTAGTAAACGTCAGCCACTGCACTCTCCCCAGAGATCTCCCTCTCTCCTGGCTGCCCCATCCCACCGCCAGGACCAACCTCCACCCCAACCCCCACCTCCCCAAGACCCCCAGTTACAGGAGAATGGGGACTCTGGTCCCATCTCCCTGGCGCCTTCAACAGGCACCACTTCCGCCCCAAGCAGCTTAGCCTCAGGTGAGGCCTTGTTTAAAAAAAGTATTTTGTGTGGAAACTGATTGAAAACCCCTGCTCAAGGTCAGCCCTCAGGCCCTGGCAGGTTTGCATAGTCTTCCTGGTTTTCCAAGAATGGAGGCATTTTCCCCAAAAACACTAGGTAGCTCCTTATGAAGTCAAAGTGCAAGTCTTCATCCTGGTGTGATTGGATGCAAGGTAATTGTATCCAAATGGGCAAAGACACGGGCTTTCGGGCTTTCGGGTATCTGAGCTGACTCCCCATGGGATGAGGCAGAAGGTGCTGGGGCCCAGGCTCCGGTGCAGACGGCAGGAAGGGAGCGGGCTTTGCTCCGTGCCCGGGCCTGTGCCAGGTGCTCACGATCCAGATCGCCTCCAATCTTAGGAGAGGTGTTTCTTTGCTTCCTTCCCTCCCTCCCACCTACTGCTCTTCCTTCTGACTTTACTGAGCACCTGCCTGTGCCAGGCGCCGGGTACAGAGGCAAAGCCAGCACCCCCAAGACCTCACCGCCCCGTGAGTGAGAGCATCATGGAGAAAATGGCTGTGGCCGACCGCGGTGGCCGCAGGATGCAGGGCGAGACCCAGTGGACTCTCGGAAGATTGTCCAGTGGAGGTCAAGCTGGGGGCTGAGGAAGGGCATTCCAGATGGAGGGAACTGCATGCGCCAAGGGTTGGTCCAATAATAGCTACTCCTCTATTGTTGGAATCTAAAATCACTAGCATCTCGAGCCCAATGAAGAGCTAGATCAGCTGGACAATTGCCCGAGGTGCCACTCTGTAAGGAATGCTAACACATCACAGGAATAAATCAGAAAAAATGGCACCAATTGCCCTGGCCAGTGTGGTTCAGTTGGTTGAATTGTCATCCTGTACACCTAAAGGTGGTCAGGGCACATACTCAAGTTGCAGGTTCAATCCCCATTCAGGGCACATAACAGGAGGCAATGGATTGATGTTTCTCTCTCACATTGATGTTTCTACCCCCCTCTCTCTCATATCAGTAAAAAATAAAGATAGAAAAAAGAAATATGGTGCCAATTAACTCAAGCTTCCATGGATTACTCCTTATATAATAGATGAAATGCAAATTGTTTCCTCTGTTCCCTAAGTAAACCCATCTCTCAAGTGGACATTTAAGAATTAAAAAGTCCATTGATCTAGCATGCATATAGGTCAACACACATATATCTAACTCGTTCTTTTAAAAAGTTTTATAATACTACACAGTATTATAATATATGAAGTCTGCTCTACTGACAGAAGTTTTCATTAAAAGTTATTATTTTTCTTCAGATTAGATGTATCTTTTGCCCCTGCAAGCTATGGCACAATACATTTCCTTAAACGTATTTCTTTATATACTACTGTTATTCTTTCTGTAGATGGATTACTAAAAGCCATATTGCTGGATTGAAGGATATATGCGTTTTTTAATACATAATGTTAGAATATTTTCCAGAGGCTATATAAATTCATATTCCACACCCATTTTGATAGTCTCACCAGCCTTTGTTGTTTTTGCTAATCTAATAGATCAAAATGCTAAACTCTTGATTGTTTTAATTTGTATTTTCTTTAATACCACTGAGGATGAGAATCTTTTTGTATTGTTGATTATTTACACTTTTTTTCTGGAAATGTCTGTTGATGTGCTTGGTCAAATTCAAATTGAATTGTCTTTTATCAAATTGGTTTGTAGAAGCTATGGTACATTAGCACCATTTGCCCTTTGTCATCTATATTTTAAGTAGTCTATCAATTTGTCTTTTGACTCTGCTTATAGTATCTTTGGCTGAACAAAAATACATTCATTTTTAAGAGGTGACATATGACTATTATGTTTAGGTGGTGACCATTAGAGTATCTAGGTTGAATCTTTTGCTTCAGAAGGTCTTCTTTACTTTACAATTTTATAAAATAGTAGGTACACTTGTATCTAATATTTTTGTATCTCATATTTAGATTTTGAATCCATCTGGCATTTATTTTTGCATACAATGTGGGATAGAAGTGTAAACATGTTTTCTTCCAGATGGATAGTCAGTTCTGCCAGCATTATATATGAAGTAATTTATCTTTCCCCTCTAAATGAAATGTCATTTTTATTTCTATTAGGTCCTCATTTAAATTTGCTTCTGGACTCTTTATTAGGTTCTTCTTATATTACAGTCAGTCACTACTTAACAGCAAGTATACTATGTTCTTAGGTAAGCAGTTTTATAGAGTGCACTTACACAGACCGAGATGGTATAGCCCACTACACACCTAGGCTATATGGTATAGCCTCTCACTCCTAGGCTACAAATCTGTACAGCATGTTACTGTACAAAATAACATGAGGTTAAGGCATAAGAGTAAACAATGCAATCAAGAGATGCAGCATACTGTTTTGTAGAAAACATTTTTCATCTTCTATAAGTAGAATAACAATAAAAAGTATAGTAAATGCATAAACCAGTAACAGTAGTGTATCATCATTATCAAGTATTATGTATTATATATAGTTGTATGTGCCATACAGTTCAATTTTTCCCTCATAAGTTCCAGAGATGTATCTCTAACTAGTAATTAGACCAGGGGTGGGCAAACTTTTTGACTTGAGGGCCACAATGGGTTCTTAAACTGGACCGGAGGGCCGGAACAAAAACAACCTGACCATGCTGGCACTCTCATCTTGGGCTGCTGGTGAAGGAGCGGAGGGGAGAGCAAGAGAACCCTCCTCTCTTTCGGCTCCGTGGGCCAGATAGAACAACCGAATGGGCTGGATCCAGCCCATGGGCCGTAGTTTGCCCACGGCTGAACTAGACATTTAAACCTCAACATTTCCAAAACTAGAATCTATAAACCAGTGCTGATAGTCTCATCTTATAGCTCCACCACCCACCTACCTCAGCCAAAAGCCGGGGTCATCCTCTCTTTCTCCCTCTCCCTCACCACCCAGGTGCAGTTCCCAAGTCCGATGAATAGAATCTTTTTGCCCCTTTGATTGCATCCTCCTCTCTCCACCCCCACTGCCCCAGGTCCTAATTCAAACTCCATCGTTTCTTCTCTGGATCCCTGGATCAACCACACACACACACACACACACACACACACACACACACCCGCCTAGAGTCTTTGTTCCTCCCATCCATTTTCCACAGAATAACCTTTCCGAAGCACAAATCAGCACTCCTTTGCCTGTGTAAACCCTCTCAATGAGTCTTCATAGTAGGTCTTAATCCCTAACTATGGTACCTGTGCTGTTTCCTATTCTTCCTCACCATCTTCTCCCTCTGCTCCTCCCTCCCCATCAACAACCATTCTCTGCTTGAAACTTATTTATAGTTCCCATTAATGTGCCTTGCTGTTTCACTTTCACACCTCTTACCTCTATGTTGGGGTGTGAACACCCACTTCATCAGGCCTCAGGCCAGAGAGCCTCCCCCTCTGGTTAGCTTTCCTTCCCAGCTTATCTTCCCGCCCTCTCATTTCCCCTCCCCCACTCCTTGCTACTCCAGTTTGCATGACTCTGGTGGATTCTCTGGCCTGTCTCCCCCATGAGACAGAGAGCTCCCAGGGGCCCAGACTGTGCCTTTACACCATTGGACCCCCGCTACCTGGCACATCAGAGATGCTCAGAAAATGTTGGCCAAATAGCCGAGACCGGTTTGGCTCAGTGGATAGAGCATCGGCTTGTGGACTGAAAGACCCCGGGTTCGATTCCGATCAAGGGCATGTACCTTGGTTGTGGGCACATCCCCAGTAGGGGTGGTGCAAGAAGCAGCTGATCAATGGATTCTCTCTCGTCGATGTTTCTGACTCTCTATCCCTCTCTCTTCCTCTCTGTAAAAAAAAAAAAAAAAAAGAAAGAAAGAAAGAAAGAAAGAAAGAAAGAAAGAAAGAAAGAAAATGTTGGCCAAATAAATGAATAGATGCCTGAAGGTCAGGAACAGAGGGAGACAGAAGAGACAGAATTTGAGAAAGTGAGTGTTTGCTTTTAGTCATGGGGAAGCTTCAGGGTAAAAGGGTGTGTGTGTGTTTTTAACACTCTGAAATATTGATATACTGAATAAGTATGCAGACATAGTAAGTAAACCTATAGTTAACTATTATTCTAAATATAATATTATTAAATTATTATTAATAATTGAATATCATTATCCAGAAATGTTTCTAATTATATTTGGTTTTTTTCTGTTTATATTTGTAAATACATTATCAATCAATCTATTCACTGAAAAAGTGTCTGGAAGAAAATATATCTACATATATGGAGTTGAAGTGAGATTATAAATAACTTTCCTTCTTTTAATTTTTCTGATAAAAAATGTATGAATTGGCCCTAGCCAGTTGCTTAGTGGTTAGAGCATCAGCCTGCAAACTGAAGGGTCACAGTTTTGATTCTGGTCAAGGGCATGTACCTCAGTTATAGGATCTATCCCTGGCCCCAGTCAGGGTGCATGCGGGAGGCATCTGATCAACGAGTCTCTCTCACATTGAGGTTGCTCTCTGTCTCTCCCCCTCCCTTCCACTCTCTCTAAAAGTCAACGGGAGAGAAAAATAGCCACCCATATTAACAACAACAAAAAAGTATAAATTTTATCATGAGAGATAACATTATTTAAAAGACAGCTCATTCTATCTGCTAATGCAGAAGAAAGACTTCTTTTTTAGCTGTGGACCACCTAGCTAGCCCCAGGGTTCCTCACGGCCTAGTTTAAGAACCACTGCCCTGTCTGGCATCTCACAGACATGCTCAGCGGCCCTTGCACTGGGGCTGCTCTGGTCTTGGCGACTCAGCTCGCCCCTCAGCAGTGCTAGGCCTCCAGGGGCTGGCCATCTTCGAGCCATGCTGTTCTCAGGAACTGGGTAAGAAATCGGAGCTTCCTCTCCTGGGCAGTCTGCAGATGGAAGGTGGGTGTCCTCTGAGCTATGAAGGGGCTGTTGCCTCCTGGAGCTTTCTCGGGAGGGAGGGGGTTCCTCCTCTGGGACCCTCGCTTCTCCGCCTCCCCCACCAGCAGTTGAATAGGGGCTCCTGAGACCAGGGCTTCGGTAAACTAGCTGGGTCATTAGTTTTGTGCAAACACAAGGTCCTCCTCATCTGGTACTTTACCTTTAAACCTCCTTCAACTCCACACCACAGTGTGCCAACTAAAAGCTTCATTTCTATTTAGATTTTCTGCAAGTCCTTGCCACCCCTCTTCTGTGATGTCTGTTGGTGTAGGCCCGGTGTCCTTTCCAAGTCTGGCCAACCTTCTGGTGGAATTCCATCAACAATCAGCCAATCCAATATTATAATCTATACTAATAAAAGGGTAATATGCTAATTAGACCAGTCATCTTCTGGGAATCCTTCTGGACAAAGGTGGTAGGGGCAGAGGCAGAGGCAGTTAGGGGCGATCAGGCCAGCAGGGGCGAGCAGTTAGGGGGCGATCAGGCTGGCAGTGGGGGAGCGGTTAGGGGCAACCAGGCCAACAGGGGGGCAGTAAAGGGTGATCAGGCTGGCAGAGGGAGCAGCAGTTAGGGGTGACCAGGCAGGCAGGCAGGTGAGTGATTAGGAGCCAGTGGTTCAGGATTGTGAGAGGGATGTCCGACTGCCGGTTTAAGCCTGATCCCTGGATCAGCCTTAACCTTAATCCCTGGATCAGCCGGGATCGAGCCTTAACCGGCAGTTGAACATCTCCTGAGGGGTCCCAGATTGGAGAGGGTGCAGGCTGGGCTGAGGGACACCCCCCTCAAGCCCCCCCCCCCCCCCAGTGCATGAGTTTCATGCACCCGGGCCTCTAGTATTATATAATATATCTTTTTTAATATGACTAGTTTTTCATTCTAAGAAATGTTCAGTCCCTAGGAAATTGCATATACATATGTTGAAATTTCTTCCTAAAGCACCCAAGGAGCTGAGCGGAAAAGGGCCCCTGGTTTCACTGCCGTAGAACTCAGCAGGCGCCTGCGGACCTTTTGACATGGACACTTCCCCTTTGGGGCCCCGGAGCCCAGACCTGAACTGCAAAGTCACTCTCCGCAGCCGCCTCTCACAGCTTCACTTGACCACAGCTTTGCTCAAGGATGGCTCCTTCCTGGCTCTTCTCTGCTTCTCGGCTCTGCTTCTCGGCTCTGCTGCTCGGCTTGCTGTCCCTCTAGCTGCTCCTGAGCCCCCTTCATCTGCCTTCCTCACCAGACAGGCACTCTGCCTCACCTCTTCCTTTCTCCTTTATCCCATTGATGCCATCCACACAGGCGTCCCTCACTTTCCGCTACATGCTCACTATTTTTTTCCAGCTTGTTGTTGTTATTGTTGCTTTACTTTTTAATATAAAACCTACACTTATCAGGAAAGAGCTGGTAGGGTAAGCCCTCACTTGATCTTCCTACATATTGAATGCTGGCCGGAAATGACTTAAAAAAAAAAAAAAACAGAGTAAAGGTTTTAATGGTTCCCATCTTCCCCCGAAAAGTATATTTTTTAGGGCAAAAATAAGAAGTGTGACCATGGTAAGAAGACCCGTTTGAGGTCCGTGGAGCAATGCAATATTCCCCCTATGTTAAATTTATCCCAATTGATTAAAATTCAGGAAACCCTAGATACAAAAATTGATGAATACTCATTGCAGAAAAGTTAAATATATCCAATTCAAAAGGCAGGAGTAAAGACCAGCTGCAGCCTCGTCGCCTGCACGCACAGAACACACGCCCGGGGCCGCAGTGCCAGGCTCTCGGCTGTCCCAGGCCTGTGCGGAGCGCTGGGCCACGGGCCCCCATCCACAGGCCCAGAAAGTAAACGCCCCGGAAGCACAAAGTTGTCGTGTTTTTGCTTTTGTTTTTTCTAAGTTTGCAGCGAATTTCTTTGGCTGCACAAACTGAGCCAAACCGATAAAGGCTCTGGCCGTGTTTCGCTGCGCACATTTGAATGGGTTTGATTGTGAGTTGCTGCCTCAGGCACGAAGGGATTTCCATAATCATACACCTTTGTGAAGTCTGAAAAGTTCTGAATGCCAAAGCACATCTGACCTTTCGGGGTCAAAACTGTGGGCCTGAATACTTAAAAGGAGTGAAGATGATAATGATGACGAAGCTGTGTGGCAGCTCCACGCTATAGGTGTTGCTAAGCACTTCGCATATATTAATGAATTCCCCTAACACCCCACGAGGTAGGTACTTTTCCCTTCACCTCCATTTTAGACATGAGGAAAGGGACTATATTGTACCTTCCGTTTTATCGCTTGCTTCTGGAACTGCTAATGTGTCTTGAGTATCTTTCAAGTGAATATTTCAGTGAATGCTAACCTACAGCGTTAGGACCTGCCTTACATCCTACTATGTGACTGTCCTGTCACTCAGGACAAGCTTCGGGTGTTGGACCTCCGGGTTGTTTTCACACCGTCTCCTTCGGAAGCTTTTCATCCCTCCATGGCATTCCGTAGAGGTCTCTCCATTGTTCCCTCTCATGCCTTTGACTCTGGGAGGATGGCACACATCAATATTCTTTGGCTCCTTGAAAGAAAGTCCTTTTGCAGGGTTGGGGGGGAACACATGGATGGATAGAGTAAAAAAAAAACAAAACTCAGGGACATAGACAACAAAGTGTGATTGCCAGAGGGAGCGGGAGGTGGAGAATGGTATAGGGGCATAAATGGTGAGGGGCAAGACTTGAAGTGGGGCGGTGAATAAACAGTAGAGTGTACAGATTTGTTGTAAATTGTGCATCTAACCCCTGTATTTTGGTTAACCAGTGTCACCCAGCAAATTCAATTTTAAAAAGGCATTTATTTTGTTGTTACTCTATTTCTAACTCTATTTCTATTTCTAACAGAAAATATTTCTAACAAATATTTTGTTGTTACTCTATTTCTAACAACAGAAATTTATTCTGTTGTTACTCTCACAGAAGCGTGTGCACTCTCTCTCTGTTCCAGCTTTCCTGCATTTGAGAAACCCATTTTGCCGTTATGGGTGCAGGATCTGAAATGGCACTTGTCTCTCACTTCGTGCAACACGTCTTCTTTTGTTTCCTACCCGTAACTCCTATCGGTTCCACTAACCTACTTCCCCTTTTGTGTGACTTTGTTTCAGAAGGTTAGCACGTCACCTACACGAGATCTGTATTTCTAGTGCCTGATGCTAAATATTTTATCAAATGGTTCTCTTTTTTTTTAATGCTATTTATTTTCATTCTTTTCTCAATGTTGCCACGAAAACTGTTTCATGACACTTAGTTTCCTGTGGCTGCTGTGACAAATGGTCCCAAACGTGGTGGCTTAAAACAACAGGAATTCATTTTTTCCCCCTCAGTTCAGAAGGCCCAGAGAATGCGCGCTGAAGCACTGGTGTGACTTGTTCCACAAATGGTAACTATGACAACCGTTGACATTGTGATCTGACCTCTCCTTAAAATTATAGATTGTTCTTAATTATAAAAGAAATAGTAATTCACACTTATGGTAAAGAGTATAAAGTAACACCTCCTGGCTCTCCGAAAGTCCTAGCCCTGGTCCCTGGAGGCAGCGATGGTTAACAGTATCTTCTGGATGGTTCCACAAAATGTTCTATGCATTTGGAAGTACATATCCATTCATCCCATTGTCCTGTATGTGTTCCCCCCCAAAGCAGACTCAGAAATGGACTTTCGTATGCAGAATGCCTACTAGGAAGTGCTCTTGGGGGCAGCTTCTGTGGGATGGAGGGCAGGGGCAGGAGTGGGCAAAGGGAGAAGTCAAGATGCTTGCATAGCCGTGGCCAGCGCCATCAGAACTCCAGTTTCGTGGACCCTCCCAATCGCCCTGCACCGTGTTGGTCTCAAAGGCCTGGACCTTTACCCCCTCGCTGCTCTAAGTGGCCGGCTCGGGGAGGGCATGCCCCCGGACAAAGAAGCCGTCTGCTGCCGAGGCCATCGCTGAAGGAGATGACAGCTGAAGACGGTCTGCACTCCCAGACACCACTCCCTGCAGCTGGACATGCTGGGGTCCACCTCAGTGACATTGGAATGACAGCAAGACAGAGCCTAGAGCTGCCCACAGATGCCACAGGAGGGCTCCAATGAAATAACAGTACCCAGCTGCCGTAGCCTGCTTGTCTAAGAGAAGGAAGACCCGAATCCTTTAGCCCGAGTGAGTCTGGCCGTGTGGGACTGTGTTAACTTTAAGTTAGTTTCACGTGAATTTTTACTGTCTGGGGACAGTCACCATAACCTTGTCTTCCCCTTTTGACTGCAGAACTTCCCGTTCCTCTTTGACAGGGCTGCATGGTGAGGGGCGGAGGGAGAGGACATAAGAAGGCCCAAAGCACATTTCTCTGACTAACAGTGAAAACAGAAAGTGGCTGAGGATTCCCTTCCTATGAAACATAAGCACAAAGGTCATTCGCACCGTGGCAATGGGCCCTTTCTATCACTTCCCTTTCCCATGATCTTTTAGTGTTTTTCTATGTCCAGCGCTTGCTGAAGCAAACCCCACGGTCAGAATTTGGGAGCATTGTCCCGTAGTCTAAAAAGACAGGGGCCACTGCCTTGTGCAGATGGTGTCCCCACAGGGGGCTGCTATGCCACTTGGCATACTCACGTGGTAGCCTCACACCCTCCTTGCCCTCGCTTTCTTCCTTCTCCCTCAAACTTGGGCATCCGCTCACCCAAAGGAAGGCAAGAGGTAGATTGGGAAGAGGTAGGCCAGGCCCCACCCTGGAGATGGAGAGCTACTTAAAAACAAGAATTGGGTTTTAATTAATATTATCAGCAGGAATGTACCATTTCAAACCATTTTTGAAAAACAGTTTGTCACTCTCCTATAAAGTTAAATAAATACCATAGGAAACAGTTATCATAACTAGATAAATGAAAACCCATACTCATGCAATGACTTCTACATGATTGTTCATAGCAGCTTATTCAAAATAGCAGCTGGAGACAACCCAAATGTTTATCAATTAAAAAGTGTGGTATATTCTTATCATGGAACACTAATGAGAAGTAAGAAGGAATAAACTATTAATACACATGAAATATGAATCTCAAAAATATGCTGAATGAAAGTACATATTGTATGATTCCATTTATATAAAACTGAAAGTCCATAATGTCTGATTTCATTTATATAGAGCTCTAGAAAATTCAATTTAGCCAACAGTAACAGAAAACAGATCCACAGTTGCCTGGGCTAAAAGATAGGAGGGAATTGACTATAAAGGGCATAAGAGGACTGATGGAAATATTATGTGTCTAAATTATGGTGCAAGCCGAAACAGGTTTGGCTCAGTGGATAGAGCATCAGCCTGCGGACTGAGGGGTCCCAGGTTCTATTCTGGTCAAGGGGATGTACCTTGGTTGTGGGCGCATCCCCGGTGGGGGGTGTGCAAGAGGCAGCTGATTGATGATTCTCTCTCATTGATGTTTCCAGCTCTCTATCCCTCTCTCTTCCTCTCTGTGAAAAATCAATAAAATATATTTTTAAAAAATGATAATAAATTCTGATGCAATTTCATGGATATATAAATTAATCAAAGTTCATTGAAATACATACTTTAAGTAAATGGATTTCATTATATGCAATATATTTCTCAAAAAAGTTGAATAAAAAATAAAACATGTAGGCAAGAATATTCAAGAAAAATGTGAAAAGGAAGTGAAACCAAAGTTTAAACTTTTCACCTATTTTAACTTATATAATTTACATTAAAACTATGTGACAGCCCAGCCAGCATGACTCAGTGGTTGAGTGTTGACCTATGAACCAAGAGGTCAGGGTTCAATTCCTGGTCAGGGTATATGCCGGGGTGCAGACTTGATCCCCAGTAGAGGGAGTGCAGAAGGCAGCTGATCAATGATTCTCTTTTATCATTGATGTTTCTATCTCTCAATCCCTCTCTCTTCCTCTCTGAATTCAATAATAAAAATTAAATAAAGAAATAAAGAAGGGAATCAATATGCCATGTGTAATATGTAATGATGAAACAAGTGTTTCAATGACAAGTGCCATTGTTCTGGCAGCTCATTCTAGAGAGTCATCACTGGGACTCAACAAAGGAAATACATATATCCTAGGAGATACATATATACATACATCCTAGAAAATGTGCTGGAAGGATATGGGAGTGTATTTGGTTATCATAATGATCAGGAGTATAATAATAGCAAACATTGATTAGGGTCCAAAGATACTAGATATTTACAACCCAAGAGTCTACTTCCCACAAAACTTTCTAATGTCCTACTCCATTTTATATATAAACACAAAGCATTTTTTTTTGCAAAAATGTAATACATGCAGAACATTTTTCAGAAATTAAACAATGAAATAATTTTTTTGATTTTTTTTTTTTTTTTACAGAGAGGAAGAGAGAGGGATAGAGAGTTAGAAATATCAATGAGAAAGAATCATTGATCAGTTGCCTCTTGCACACCCCCTACTTGGGTTGTGCCTGCAACCAAGGTACATGCTCTTGACCAGAATCAAACCTGGGACCTTTCAGTCCGCAGGCCGATGCTCTATCCACTGAGCCAAACCGGTCTTGGCAACAATGAAATAATTTGAAGAAATATTGTATGTACTTTTTTTTCCCCAAAAAAATTTACCAGGAGTTGTTGACTATTTAGAAAAATCTTCTTACCTGTAGCAACATTGCAGATACTTGAATGGCCTGTACAACACACCTGTATTAGTCTACATTTGTAGTTGTCACATTCCCCGTGATAATGGTTATAGATAGAAATATCTGACAACTTCATTATGGCTGTTAGTATATTTATGTCCCAAACATTTACATATTGAAATAATATTATCTTATAATAAAACTAGAGACCCGATGTAGGAAGTTTCGTGAAAGAACAGGCCTTCCTTCTCCTGGCTGCCGGCACCTACTTCTCTCCGGCCTGGAGCTGCCTTTCCATCTTCCCATGACTATGTATGCAAATTAACCGGGCATCTTTGTTGGGTTAATTTGCATACCACTCCCAATTGGCTGGTGGACATTGCAAAGTTATGGTCAATTTGCATATTTCTCTTTTATTAGTGTAGATACTTCTCCTTTGGTTCTTCCTACATTACATTATGGCATCATACTAATGGTTAGAAATCATAATATTAAGTAGCTTATCTTACCTATAAATTTCATTTCAGATTATTAAAGGTGCTGTTACATAATTTCTGTTATACTAATAAATCAGATGGAATTGAGAACCATTGCTCTAGTGCAACAAAGTAATTGAAAGAAAATAAAGGAGAGAAAAAATAGAAGCTGATTGTTAGCGGTATAATTCTATTTTTAGAACTCAAGAAAGTCAACTAAAATGCATTAGAATTGGTAACAGATTACTATGGTAGCATTTATAAGATAACTGCAAAAGGTCTGACTGATGGTTATGAAGCATGCAATGGTTTTATTTTTCTTGATAAATATCCACTTTGTTTTGTATGCCTCACCCCCAACCTAATCCCATGTCAGGGGTGGGATGCAGGGTGGTGATGAGGACTAAGCTTTGCCATGAATGTCTCTTTGGCTATCTGTAATAATTTCACTCCTTGTGGTGCTCATTTCTTACAGAGGTACAGAGAGGGGTTGGTAAGTAGAGGAGAACAAGACTTACATTCTTTCTCTTACTCCCTCTCATCTGGTCCCCGGGTCAAAGCTCTCAGCAAAGGAGACTAGACCACAATAATGGATGGTCAGCAGAGAAGGCTTTGCCCCTGGGCCATGACTGTTCTGAGATTTTCCCCATTTTGTTAAAGACACAGAAGAAGAAAGAGAAAACAAAACAAAAAAATTAAAGGAAAAGAAAGAATAATAGTAAATAAATAAGAAAATTACATGTAGGCATGCTCAGAAAAAGAAAAAAGAACATGCTACCAAATATTAAGGTACTTGGCTCACTTGGGATGTGGAGAAGGCTGGGACACTTATAAGTGACTTTTCCTTTACATGATTCTATATTCTAAAAACTTTACAATATGATGCAGCAACTCTACTCTTAGATATGTACCCAAAAGAAATAAAACATATGTCCACACAAAAACTGTACACAAGTGTTCATAGCAGCACTATTCATAACAGCCCCAAAGTGGAAATAACCCAAATGTCCATCAACTGATAACTGAATAAATAAAATGTGATATACCCACATGGTGGATTTTTGGGGCAATAAAAGGAAATGAGATACTGATGTGTGCTACAACATAGATGATCTTTGAAGATGTTATGCTAAGTGAAAGAAGCCAGTCACATATTATATGATTCCATTTATATGAAAAATTCAGAAGAGACAAATTTATGACAGGACGTAGATTAGTGGCTACCCAGAGTTGGGAGAATAAGGCGAGTGAGGGGTGTGGAAGCTAAGGATACAAGGTTTCCTTTGGAGTAATGAGAATTGATGGTGGTGATAAAGGCCAGTAAAAGCCAGTGAACTGGCCCTGACTGGTTTGGCTCAGTGGATAGAGCCTCGGCCTGTGGACTCAAGGGTCCCAGGTTCGATTCTGGTCAAGGACATGTACTTTGGTTGCGAGGACATGTACACATCCCCTACTGGCAGCTGATCGATGTTTCTGGCTCTCTCCCTCTCCTTTCCTCTCTGTAAAAAATCAATGGGAAGAAATTTTTTTAAAAAAAAAAAGCCAGTAAAGCTGAAACCGGTTTGGCTCAGTGGTAGAGCGTCGGTCTGCGGACTGAAAGGTCCCGGGTTCGATTCCGGCCAAGGGCATGCACATTGGTTGCGGGCACATCCCCGGTAGGAGGTGTGCAAGAGGCAGCTGGTCGATGTTTCTCTCTCATCGACGTTTCTAGCTCTCTATCTCTCTCCCTTCCTCTCTGTGAAATATCAATAAAATATATTTTAAAAATAATAATAAATAAATAAAAAGCCAGTAAAATGTACATTTTAAATGGGTCAGCTGTACATTATGTGAATTATATCTCAATAAATTGTTAATATAAACTTTTCAGAGAGCATGTATTACTTTTATGCTAATAAAAGTTAGTGATTTTGTATGTTAGATGTATACATTGCCACACATATTTATTATATATTAGAGATTTGCCATTGAAATTCCAAAATTATTGTAATAAGACTTTGCCTTGGGTCCCCTGGATAATTACTATACATGGGTAGGTGATCTAACAAAAATGGGAAGGAAGACAAGAAGAAAAGAAAAAGAAAAGCAGTCTATAGTGAGCAGTGAACAAAATGGAGAATCCAGAAATAGAATCAGCTAAATATAAACTCATTATATGATATTGTAAGCTTTTTAAAACTCTGGGGTGAGGACATTTTCTTTGATGAATGGTGTTGGAATAATTAGACAGTAATTTGGGAAGGAAATTAAATCAGATCCATATCTTACAACACATTGCAAAAAGATACTTCAGATTGATTGAAGTATTCAATATAAAAATCACATTAAATATAATAAAAAGAAAATGAGAATAAAGTATTTATCAGATCTTCAGAGGGCTGGTAACTTTCTCAATTCTAAATACAATAGAAAAGTATCACTAAAACCAGACAGTCAAAATCTTTTTTTTCCATTTGTACACCTTGACAATTAAACAAAATTAAAATAAAATGCCATCAGATTAAAATATTTATTTTGAAAAGACAAAGGATTAATAGGAAGATCTCATTTCTAGCTATGAAAAGAAAAGAAAAAAAGAACCCAGTTGGTGAATAGGTAAAGAAAATGGCCAGACAATTTGCATTGGGGAATGAAGAGTAAACAGACATATGAAAAGTCTCATAATTGCTAGTAATCAAAGTTATGCAAATTAAAGCAACTGCATTCTGAATGCTGGCACTACTATGTTAATCTACATGGTTGCCTTGGATTCTGGACCTTGACTCGCTTCAGCAAATAGACCTTATTTCCCCTTCTCCCTCTTGTGCAGAGCTAAATTAGTGCTCAAATCAATAGGCTCATGAGCTACACCGGTTAAAATTATCTTCCACTTATTCTCCTTTCCTCCTACCTTCATGCCCCATATCTTTTTTTTTTTTTGGGGGGGGGATGTTAGCAAACATGTATCAAAACACACTGCCTCCATGTCTTCTTCTTTTGTTAAGTAAACAAGTTATAGATCTATAAAGCATACTTGAATGAACTTTTTAAAAAATTTATATTTTATTGATTTTACACATAGAGGAATTGAGAGGGATAGAGAGTTAGAAATGTCGACCAGCTGCCTCTTGCACACCCGCACTGGGGATGTGCCCACAACCAAGGTACGTGCCCTTGACCGTGGGTCAGATTGATTCTGGGTCAGAACACATACCCAGGTTGTGACTTATTCCCCAGTAGGGGGTATGCAGGAGGCAGCCAGCCCATCAATGTTCTGCTCTCAAATAAATGTTTCTCTCTCTCTCTCTCTCTCTCTCTCTCTCTCTCTCTCTCTCTCTCTCTCATCATATATATTCCTGGGCCCCACCAGAGTTTCTGATTCGGTAGGTCTGGATGGGACCCAAGAATTTGCATTTCTAACAAGTTCCCAGACCTTTTTTTTTTTTTAAAGAACCATGTTTTATTTTTTTATATATATATTTTTATTGATTTCAGAGAAAAAGGGAGAGGGAGAGATAGAAACATCAATAATGATAGAGAATCATTAATCGGCTGCCCCCCACTGGGGATTGAGCCCACAACCCAGGCATGTGCCCTGGACCGGAATCAAACCGGGACCCTTTAGTCCACAGGCCAATGCTCTATCCACTGAGCCAAACCAGACCATTTTGATGCTACTGGCTCAGGGACCACACTTTAAGAATCACCAATCAGGACATTGTCAAGGTATAACTATTTCTGGATCCTGGGCAAACAGCAGATGTGCAGAAGAGAGAAGAATGGAGAAGACCACAGCGGGAAGGAGAAACCTGACGGGACTCCTCGCTGATTTCCAGATCCCTCGAACCCAGCTGTGTTTGGGATCCTGATTTTAGATTCTCTGTGACCTCCCTGTACTCTTATTCTCAATTCCCCTTGATTTTAGTTGAGTGAGTCTCCTTGCAATGTACCAGGTAAAAACCCTGCGTTGAACACAGTTGAAAGAATATTATGCCCTCCAATGGACACAAAGTTCATTAGTCCCAACTCCATTCCAACCTGCCCACTGGGTAACCACGGTTAACAGATTGGTCTCTATCTTTCCATATCTTTGTCTAAGCTCCACATACACATATGTGCAATGGTTTTACTATTTCTTTTGTAAAAGTTGGATTGTTCTAAGTTAGAATTAAGATTCTACTCCCATAATGGGCTTAAACAAGCTGGAAATTTACTTCTCACTTTCAGAATAGCCCTGAGGCAGGTGATCCAAGGCAAGGTGGATCTATTCTGTGAGGACACCTTGGAGCTCCACCATCCTTGGGGTTGCCTCAACCACAATTTCCACAGTGGTTCACACCATGTCTATACTCCAGTCAACAGGAAGGGGAAAAGACGAGGGCATGGAGGCCTTTCACAGATCACTTCTACTCATTTCCCCTTCGGTCATAATATAGAACCATACACACAACTAATTGCAAAGGAGGCCTGGAAATAGTCTTTAGCTAGCCAGTCATGTGCCTGGTAAAAATTTGGAGGTTCTGCCAAAACCGGTTTGGCTCAAGGGATAGAGCATCGGCCTGCAGACTGAATGGTCCCAGGTTCGATTCCAGTCAAGGGCATGTACCTTGGTTGCGGGCGCATCCCCGTGGGGGGTGTACAAGAGGCAGCTGATCGATGTTTCTCTTTCATCGATGTTTCAAACTCTCTATCCCTCTCTCTTCCTCTCTGTAAAAAAAAATCAATAAAATATATTTAAAATAAATAAATAAATAAATATAGTTCCAATATGGTTTAATATGTGTCGAATATCTCAGTGTACAATTACAATTCATTCAACTATTCTTATATTGGTAAATATTCCGGTTAAGTCCATCTTTCTATACCCATAAAGTTTCTTCAATAAACATGCCTTGTTCACAGATTCTGGCTTCCTAGAGCTTTGGTTTCTGTAAGATGAATTCCCCAAATGAGTCAAAAAATATATGCATTTTAAAAATTTTTACATATATTGTCATAAAAGGCTACAACAATGTTATACATTCACCAGCATTTCCTCACATTATCATTAATGCTCTTATTTTTTGCCCATGTGAATGGGTGAGAAATTCTACCTCATTGTTACCTAAGTTTGGATTTCTCTGGGTATAAGCGAGGTTGAGGGTATTGGTATCTTTCTTGAAGATTTGGCTCTTTCCTCTTCTTGTATTGCTGGTCCATCTCTGAATCTATAAGGATCCCAGCAGGAAACAGAATCCATCCCGGATGGTTCATATAAACAGACTGTAATAAAGGCGCCGCTTCCAGAGCTGGGGCAGGACTGAGGGAGTAAATAGAATATGGGAAGCTGGTGAGGCAGCCAGAGACAAAACAGCAGGAAGCGGTTTCTGCCTCCCAGGGCTGAAGGGACGAGATAGGGAACCAGTGATCCCTGGTGAGCACTAAACCCCGGCGGAAAGCCTGTCCTGTGGGAGCTGTGGAGATGGAAACATCTCAATCTTTCTTTCCCTCAGCCCTCCAGTTTCCTGCTGGTTCTTCCCTTTTGCCCACTAGCAAGAATCCTAGGTGATGCAATCCACAGGCTAAGCTCCCAGGGCCCAGATGCAGGCAGATGGCCAAGAACAGACCGGGGAACAAACAAGGAAACCAGCTCATCACCAACTACCCTTTTTCTATCTGTAAGGAAGAATCAAAGTCTGAGGAGTGAGGGAGAGGATGGTTAAGAAATTCATGAAAAAATGTTGGGGTAGAGACAAGACATACAAGATACTAAAAATTTCTGTAACACTTTTCTAACCAAAAGAGTATAGATGATATTGTCCCTGGGGGAAACTGTCTATTAAAGAGAGAGAGGTTTGCTCAGCCAGTGTGGCTCAGTGGTTGAGTGTTGACCCATGAACCAGGAGGTCACAGTTCGATTCCCCGAGGTCACAAGCCTCGGTTGCAGGCTTGATCCCCAATGTGGGCATGCAGGAGGCAGCCAATCAATGATTCTCTCTCATCATTGATGTTTCTATCTCTCTCTGCCTCTCTTTTCCTCTCTGAAATAAATTTTTAAAATATATATTTTTTAAAAGAGATACACACTTAAACAACTAGTTATCATTACTACCCATGATATGGGCAGAAAAGGTAAAACGTTGCTACAATCTAATACTGTTGAGTAATGGGCATTCTTGGTCACTCTAACATAAAGTAATAAATTAATGTTTATTTCATACCTTATTTCTTTTGCTTGATTGACTGTATTTCCAAGCAAATGATATTTTATCACCAGCTGCTGAGAATGACACCTGAATGAGGTGTGAAACAACACAAATCAGAAACTGTAGCATGTGGAAGTCTGCTCCCCGTGCTGGGTGACAGAAGTGATGCTCTGCCTTCCACTTTCCCAATATTCTGTAATGTGGTTTTCACAATTCTGGGAGGAATATTAGCAGAAAAAGAATTATAGTTCTATTGTTTCCTAAGCTTACTGCTTGTCTGATGCAGCCCACATGTAACTTACTCTTCCACCAAATGAACTCCCCAACAGCATGAGGCAACGAAGAACAAAATTCTCATTTCCAAATAAAGCCTTCTGTTTTATTTTCTTCTTTACTTGAAGGTAGAGAAAGAGGAAGTATCAGAAGAAGCTGTAGGAGGGGATTTTGATCCACATAATGAAACACAATCCAGAAAGGGAACCTCTGGTTCACCTGGTTGCTCTTATTGTTCAGAAGAGGAAACTGTAAGCTAGAAGAGGCAAGATCTCAAGAAATAGAAAAGATGTAAATGTGTAGCAGTTGCCACTGGCCTTTATTATAAACTAGAGGCCTGGTGCATGAGAGTTGTGCACTCAGGGGAGGAGGATCCCTCCGCCCAGCCTGCACCCTCTCGCAGTCCGGGAACCCTTGGGGGATGTCCAACTGACAGCTTAGGCCCACTTCCCGCCTAAGCCGTCAGTTGCACATCCTTAGTGCTGCTTTAGAGACAGAGGCAGGAGAGGTTCCTGCCATTGCTGCTGCACTTGTCAGCTGTGAGCCATGAGCCATGAGCCATGAGCCTGGCTTCTGGCTGAGCAGCACTCCCCCTGTGGCGGTGCACTGACCACCAGGGGGCAGCTCTTGCATTGAGCATCTGCCCCTGGTGGTCATTGTGTGTCATAGCAATCAGTCATTCCGTCGTTCAGTCAATTTGCATATTATCCTTTTATTTTATCAAACTAGAGGCCCAGTGCACAGAATCATGCACCGGTGGGGTCCAGCCAGCTTGCCCCAATGAGAGCCAATCAGTCCAGGCCAGCAGGAGGGAGGGGACGCGGTAGGTTGGCCATCCCTACCCCCAATCGGGATGGGGGGGGGGGCAATCAGAGGTGGGGATGGCCTGGGCAAGGGGCTGCAAGAGGTTGCAGAGGGGGGTAGGTGCCGATAGGGGACCTGATCGGGCTGGTTGGCTGCTGCAGAGCATGTCATAGCAATTGGTCGTTCTGGCATTCTGGTCGCTTGGCTTTTATATATATTTCAGCAATTTCCAACCAGTGTGCATTGGCACACTGGTGTGCCTCAAGAATTTTTAAAATAGGCAACACCTGACTATTTAGTCAGGAGCACTGACGTCTTTTCCTTTAGGTTGTCAAATAAAACAAAGACAGCAGTTTATATAGTAGCGTTTGGTGTGAGTGCTCTGTCTTAAACCATATAATAGAGTTGCTTCTTTTTTTTAAAATATATTTTATTAATTTTTTACAGAGAGGGATAGAGAGTTAGAAACATCGATGATTCTCTCTCATTGATCAGCTGCCTCTTGCACACCCCCCACTGGGGATGTGCCCGCAACCAAGGTACATGCCCTTGACCAGAATCGAACCCGGGACCCTTCAGTCCTCAGGATGAGGCTCTATCCACTGAGCCAAACCAGTTTCGGCTAGAGTTGCTTCTTATTGGTCACGTCGCTTAATAAGGTTGTGTCTGGTTGGTTAACTCTTGGTACCAGAAATCCTTATATACAAATATAGGCACATGATTTTTTTGAAAGTCACTTTGGGGCAAAAAAAGGGTAATTACTGTTATTTATTATTATTATTTTGTAAACCAATCAAAATTTTACCTATTTTTTGTTGGATTGGCAAAAAACATATTTTTGGTGTGCTACAGAATTTAATAATTAGTTTATATGTGCCATGAGATGAAAAGGTTGAAAATCGCTGTTATAAATCATTCTGTAAGGGTTTTTATCTGGTGTAGTCCAGACCCCTCTGCTGTCACAGGCCTCTCAGAAGGAAGACCTTTCTGATGCAGGCTAACCACTAGGTGGCTCTGTGCACTGCTGGACTCGTTCTCCTAGTTTAATTGCCCAACTGAAGGGCTTTCATTTCTATGGACAGATCCTTCTCAGGTCTGCAAAACCATAATCCTCCAAAATCCAGAAACTCAGCCAGTTTCGAGAGCCACCTCATCTTTATCATAAAGGAAAGAATTTGGGGTTGTGGATTTGGGAGGGTTCTCCACTCTAAATATTTTCTGGAATTAGTCCCTTCCTAATTTATTACTGTAAAGTTGGCCCAGCCTCTAAGGGCTTCTCAAGGTGCCCAGTGGCAGATGAGCTATAAACTATGCAGCTGGGAGACAAGTGTGTGCAGTGTAGAGCACATGGAGATTCTTCATGTGACCCCGGAGAAAATGGAAACCTCCCAAACCCCTCAGCCCTTGCTGAGCCTGCTGCTCATGAGCACCTACCTCAGCAGCAGAATAAGGAGCTACACTTGGAAGAAGGAGAATCCAGACATAACCCACCATGTCTGTGAGATGGCAGGAACGAAGGCAGGAATGCAACTACTGAAAAATGAAAATAAGATAAAGAAAGAAGAAAGAAAGGGGAGCAGTAGAAATAGAATAAATGCAAACGACAGTCATTTATATAATTGGATCCCCAAGAAGAAGAACAAAGCAGTGAAACCCATGGAAGTGCTCCCTTTGGCAGCATATGCACTGAAAGTTGAAACAATATAGAGAAGATTAACATGGCCCCTGCACAAGGATGACACACAAATTCATAAGTCACTCAATGTGTGTGTGTGTGTGTGTGTGTGTGTGTGTGTGTATAAATTTGTATGTATGTATGTATGTGTATATAGATAACTTTAAATCAAAGACTAAAAAAGGTGAGAATGAGGTAAAAGACCAATGTACAAATGTAATATATTGTGGCAAAGTAGAAATAATGCACCTGAAAAATGGGGGCAGAAACGGGAAAGAGGAAAGTAGAAAAAGCTGATTATTGCATTGGCAACAGATAGGAGTTAGAGGATGGCATAGAACCTGATGATCTTATGGGTTTTATATATATATTTAATTATTTATATATATATATAAATTTTCCACCCTGAACACACCTCGTGTATTAAAAAAATCTTAAAAATTGATCACATAGTAGGGCATAAAAAGAAGTTTAGTAAGTTCTATGAGGTGCACACTTCACAAATAACACTCTCTGGTCACAATGCAAGAAAATATAAAACTTTTTGAAGGATCCTATACCCAGAAATCTTAAAAACTTTACATTAAATAATGTAAAAGTTTAAGAGGAGATGCAACAAGAAAAAAACTTTTTGTAACTATGTGTGGTGATGGGTGTTAATTGCTTTATATATAGATTGTAGTGGTGTTACACTGATATACACATTTATCAAAACTCATCAAACTGTACACTTAACATAGGTGCATTTCCCCCCAGATATGTTGAGATGTAATTGACAAATAACATAGTGTAAGTTTAAGGTGAACAATGTGATGGATTTGAACATATATATTGTGACATGATTACCACAACAAAGTTAGTTAACACATCCATAACCTTACAGAGTCATCTTTTTTTTTCTTTCTGGTGAAAACATTTAAGATTAGTCTCAACAAGTTTCAAGTATACAATACAGTATTATTTAGGTAAGTATTATTTGGATCATATATCTAAATTGATTAACATTTAAAAAGACAAAAAAATACCCCAAAAACCCTTCCTCAAATGTCTGAAGGTCTTCACTGCCTGCTCATATCTAAGAAAGGAGCGGTAAGAGATTGTAAGTTCTGTGTGAGGAGGGCTTTTCAGCTGGAGGTTTAATTGTAGAATGATCTGAAAGGACTGTTTTGTGGGAAATTCTTGATATAAGTATCTTTAGGTCTTTCCTAACAATAATACAGTAAGGCGATTATTAAGAGTATAGACAGAGACTAAAAGAAAAGGGGAAGAAAAAAAAAAGAGTATAAACTGAGGCCTGATTACTTAGGTTCAAATAAAGGGTCTACTACTTATTTGCTAAATTCCTGATCTTTGGTCTTTGGGCCTTAGTCTGTCTATAAAGTGAGGATGATTATAGTGCTTACTTAATAGAGTTAATGTGATAATTAAATGAATATATATATATATATATATATATATATATATATATATATATGACAATCTCTGCCACTATAGTAAATACTAACTAAATGTTAGCTATTGTTACTATCCAATTCTGGCTAAAGAAACATAAGGGAAAGTCTCCCAAAGAACTTGAGGGAAACTTTTCTTTCTATTTATTTTTTATTTTTTTATTTTTAAAATATATTTCATTGATATTTCACAGAGAGGAAGGGAGAGAGATAGAGAGCCAGAAACGTCAATGAGAGAGAAACATTGACCAGCTGCCTCCTGCACACCCCCCACTGGGGGTGTGCCCGCAACCAATGTACATGCCCTTGACTGGAATTGAACCCGGGACCTTTCAGTCCACAGACCGACGCTCTACCACTGAGCCAAACCGGTATTGGTGAAACTTTTCTTTCTAATGAAAAATCAAGCACTGACTTCATTTATGCTTTCTTCCTGCTTTAAGCACAGATGCAGTACCTTATGGATGAGGCACTTTGGACCGTCTTAACTCTTGCAATTCCTTGGGATTTAAAATATTTTCCCTAAAATGCAAACTTTTAGTTGTTTAACTGTATGACCTGGGACTGATTGCTCATCCACATAAATACTGAATTTTTTTCTCATTTTTTAAATTAAGGTATTATATGTGTACATAGTACCTTACCAATCCCCACCCCACCCCCACTCCCATACGTGCCCTTCCTCCCCAGAGTTTTGTGTCCATTGGTTGTACTTATATGCATGCATACAAGTCCTTCGGTTGATCTCTTATCTCCCCCATGTCTCCCTCCCCTCCCCGCTATAATTTGACAGTGTTTCTTTTACTGTCTCTGTATCTATCCTTTTGTTCATCAGTTTATAATGTTTTTTATTACCCATAAATGAGTGAGATCATGTGGTGTTTTTCTTTCATTGACTGGCTTATTTCACTCAGCATAATGTTTTCCAGTTCCATCCAGGTCGCTGCAAATGATAAGAATTCCTTCTTTTTATGGCAGCATAGTATTCCACTGTGTAGATGTACCATAGTTTCTTGATCCAATCATCTGTATATGGGCATCTAGGCTGTTTCCAAATCCTAGCTATTGTAAATTGTGCTGCTATGAACCTAGGGATGCATATTTCCTTTCTGATTGGTGTTTCTGGTTTCTTAGGATATATTCCTAGGAGTAGAATTACTGGGTCAAATGGTAATTTTTTTATATCTAAAATGAAAGTCCTAGTAATACCTATTTCATCGTGTCAAGAACACCAAATGAGAATCTGCATGTGAAAGTCCTTTGTAAACTAATAAAACTACATTAAGGATAGCTGGGTGTTTATTACATGTGCTTCTGTATACACTCTTTTTTTGTGTGTGTGTGTAGAATGAGTAGGAGTTAAATTGGCAAAGAAGAGAATATATGAGTCAGTATGTGGGAAGAACAGTATGATATGGTAAAGAGCAATTAATCTAAACTAAATACAATTAAAGGAGAAACATGAGCCATTCCTTTCAAAATAATGGTGTCACCGTTATCATAATTATCTACTGCTTTGAAAATTCTTCCTAATGCAGTAAGACATGAAATATAAATAAATGAACATCAAAAGGAATAAACAAAAATAATTATTTGTAGATTATGTCCGTTTGTACTAGAAAATGAAAAAGAACTAGTCAAAAGTATTGAAATTAGTAAGAAGTGGATTTAGTGGATTTAGAAGCACATTAACATATAAAGAAGCAATAGCTTTTCTCTATCAGATAGAGTCTATCCAACTGAAGAGGAGTGAGATTTTGCCTCTGTGTGATTCTAACTACACCTAGCCTTGACCTTCCAGACAAGTTCATTGTCCAAACCAGGTCTCTCCACTGTTCTCCTTCCTTCCCACCACTGGGATATCCCCTTCAACCCACACTGACACTACCCTGAGGATAATCTCATGAACTATATAGGTTCATGTTAATTAGTACTAATGAGAATAAATTTTATTTTAAAGATTCTGCGTTAACACTTTGGGTGCACCAGTATTCTGAGAAGTATGCTTAAGAGAACCCCTTTATGAAATGGCTCATTTGGGGGTTCTGGTTGCTTTTATTGATGCTTATCTCCCTTTTAGTTTCTTTTAGGTCTCACTCCTTCCATCCCTCCAATAACTGTTTGTTGTGAAATATAATAACTTGTGGACTTTTGTGATAAGCTTGCAATAAATGCCAGTCTGTCTGCACATGGAAGTAAGTAATTACTTCTCTCTCTTCCCCACCCATTTTATCACCCAGACACAGGCTCTGGGGAGGCACCACATCCTCTCAGCTGAGACATTCCTCTTCCCCAATCTATTTGCCTTGTCCGCCAGCACCTGCTGAGGATTTTATGGCCATAACCTGGGCTGCCTGCAGCTCTCTGCATTTAGGTGAGCATGCTCAGCTCCTTGGCATAGAAAATTGTGCCCTTTTGGGCCCCAAGGGGACTTTGGCCCTAAATATAATTTGAAGTCGAGGAATGTTATAGGGGCTGAGCTGTGATTGAGAGATCGGAGTAGCCAGATCAGAATGTGGGAGGTGGGGGTAAAAATGCCCCTCCTTTCATTGGGCCAAATTCATACCACCAAAGGTATGTGGAAGGGGCTAAGAAAGGGTTTGGTGAGGGCATGTGATTCCTCTTTCTCTTGAGTTCAACTAAGCCTTTGTCCTTTCATGCTGAGCGCAGGCAAGAGTGGGTAGGAAATATTACCAGGCTTGGTGGACGTGCCACTCGGCGGCATAGCTCCATACACTGTCCGCTCCTGACCCCAGCACCTGTCGTGAACATCTTACCCCACCATGATGCAATGGCAAAACTAAGAAACCCACCTTGGTATATTATTATTAACTGAACTCCAGACTATATGTCATTAGTTTTAACTAGTATTAACTAAACTCCAGATTAGATTTCACTAGTTTTTTCTAACTAATGTCCTTTTTCTATTCCAGGATCCAATCCAGTATACCACATTGCATTTAGGAGCTAATGTGCTTTTTCTCCTCCTCCTCCTCCTCCTCCTCCTCCTCCTCCTCCTCCTCCTTCTCCTCCTCCTCCTCTTCTTAGTTTTCACACCTAGTTCTTATGGCTTTCTGTCTTATCCACTCCAGGGAGAGAACTTGGATTTGATTCTTTGTCAGAATAAAAGGTACAAGTGTTTTCTGATTCCCAGCTATCATTGCTGCCTACACTCTAACTCGTACCCGCAAACCAGGTATCTGCACTTTGTACAGTTCTTCCTAAAGTCATGTTATTTTAAAATTTAATTATATTTGAACAAAAGGGTGTGGCGAGTAGGGTGCCTGCTGTTAATGAGTAATAGAGAGCAACAGACAGACAAGGTGCTCTCAGCTGGGCCAGGCACTGTTTGGCTCTCAGTTCTCTCCAAAATGGCTTCTGAAATATGACTTCTTGATTCAACTTATACTCTCGGCAGTCTTCTCGTCCCAAAAGGCTACACCACAGGACAGGTATCACTCCTCCAAATGGACAGTTGCTTAATGCCTTGAGTGGATTAGACAACATAATGCTCACGAATCCCACCCCAACTGTTTTCTTTTCTTTCTTTAAAAAAAAATGTATTTTATTGATTTTTTACAGAGAGGAAGAGAGAGGGAAAGAGAGTTAGAAACATCAATGAGAAAGAATCATCGATTAGCTGCCTCTTGCACACCCCCCACTGGGAATGTGCCCACAACCAAGGGTACATGCCCTTGACCGGAATCGAACCTGGGACCTTTCAGTCCGCAGTCCGCCGACGCTCTATCCACTGAGCCAAACTGGTTTCGGCTCTTTTCTTTCTTTTAAAAAAAATATATTTTTTTATTGATTTCAGAGAGGACGGGAGAGGGAGAAAGAGAGATAGAAACATCAATAATGAGAGAATCATTAATTAGCTGCCTCCTGCACGCCCCACACGGAGGATCGAGCCCACAAACCAGCCATGTGCCCTGACCGGGAATTGAACTGTGGCCTCCTGCTTCATAGGTTGCCGCTCAACCACTGAGCCACACCCGCCAAGTTAGGTTGTGGGTTTGATCCTCAGTCTGGGCACATACAAGAAGCAACCAAAGAATGCATAACAAATAAGTGAACAACAAATTGATGTTTCTTCTCTCTCTCTCTCTTCCTTCCTCTCTCTCTAACGTGATGATTTTTTTTTAATGTTAAGGCTTGCTGAAACTGGTTTGGCTCAGTGGCTCTAGAGTGTTGAACTGTGAACTGAAAGGTCCCAGGTTCAATTCTGGTCAAGGGCATGTACCTTGGTTGTGGACACATCCCCAGTAGGGGGTGTGCAAGAGGCAGCTGATCAATGTTTCTATAACTCTCTATCCCTCTCTCTTCCTCTCTGTAAAAAAATCAATAAAATATATATTTTAAAAATGTTAAGGCTTACTGTGTTCTTTCCCTGAAAGTCAGTTAATTTAATTTGGATTCGCCTGATCTTGTCAGAGATAGATAGATAGATAGATAGATAGATAGATAGATAGATAGATAGATTTGTTAGTTTGTTTATTTATAGTGTGGTCTAGGGTTCTTTTATTCAAACTAAAATTGCTCTGTTCCTAAGGAATGGAACTTTTGGGATCAAGCCCCAGAGTAAACATCAAGGTCTCTCTACTTTTTCTGGTCAGAACTTTTAATGTCTCCCAGTACCCTGTGACTCCAGGGATCTCTGTTCTTACAACACACAAGTAGCTCTTTTCTCCTAGGCCTTGTTGGACTGAATTTCCACTAATGGAATCCTTTTTGTGTATATCTCTCCTCTTCTATCCTGCCTCACAAATTATAGCCACGACAGTAGTCTGGAACTCTGATCATTGTCTCTTCAGCTCAGCAATATCTTCAGCTCTGCTTAGACTCCACCTCCTTTTCTCCCTGTCAGGGGGTAAATGATATGAATATGACCTATCATAAGAGGATGGTAACTTTGATCACTTCATTAGGATGACATCTGCCAAATTTGTTTATTCATGTATCTGCTGATAGACATGTAAGTTATTTCCAGTGTGGGAATTACCAGTATATTCATTTGCTAGGGTTGCCATAACAAAATACCATAGACCTAGTGACTTAAACTACAGAAATTTAATTTCTCAAAGTCCTGGAGGCTTCCCACAATTTTGATATGTTGTATTTTTAGTTTGATTAAGAAGAAGTTTTCTAATTTCCCTTTCAGTTTCTTTTTTAACCCATAAATGGGGGCCAGACCAGCTGGTGTGGCTCAGTAGTTGAGCGTAGACTGTGTGATTCACATCCCGTGTGATTCAGGGTTCCGGTTCAGGGTTTGGGTTCTGGAGAAGGCCACACACAAATGAAAAGAGACTAGAAAAGCATTAATTTGGGAAGTGGGGGCCAGGTGGCAGTCCAACTCTAGTGGGAGGACTACTACTCGCTCTTGCTTTTCCATCCCTTTTATTAAAATTAAAATTATAGGATACACCCATGTCCCCTAGGCAGGAAACTCCAATAAAAGCCAATCAGTGAATTTAGGACTAATAGGTAGGGGTTGCTTCAAGTACCAATATCTAGTAATTAGCTCTGACCCGTTAGACCAATTAAGGTTGACCAGCCCTCCGAATTCCCTGTCCACAGCTCTCTATTATTAAAACAATGATCGGCTTCCGGCAGTAGACCTACCAACCAGGAAGTCATGGTTTGATTCCCCTTCCGGGCATATGCCCAGGTTGTGGGCTCGATCCCCAATGTGGGCATGCATGAGGCAGCTGATCAATGATTCTCTCTTATCATTGATGTTTCTATCTTTCTTTCTCTCTCCCTCTCTGAAATCAATAAAAACATATTTTTTAAAAATAAGTACAATGAGGGTCAGAGACCCTGGCTGGTGTGGCTTTGTGGTTCAAGTACCAGCCTACACACTGAACGGTCTTGGGTTACAAAAAACCTCTTGTTGCAGGTTGGATCCAGGCCCTAAATGGGGGCATGTGCAGGAGGTAACCAATCAGTCTCTCTCACATGGATACTTTTCTCTCCTCCTTCCTCTCGTTCTCTCCCTTCTACTTGCTCTAAAAAAAGAAAAAAAGAAAAAATAATGATGGAAAAGATATCCTTGGCTGAGAATTACAAAAGAAAGAAAGAAAGAAAGAAAGAAAGAAAGAAAAGAAAGAAAGAAAAAAGAGGGTCAAAGAATTGAGTGATTTGTTGAAGGTCATAAAATAAATTGATTACCAAGAAAGATGAAGAACTGATTTCAAAGGTTTAATGATCACTGGCATCCTCAACTATTTGAAAGGGTGATAGATCTAAGAACTGGCCGACAGACTTTTTCAGAATTAATAGTGTCAGACAGTATGAAAGAGCATTTGCGCAGCAACATCATTATCTGTTTGGAACACCTAGAGAGTTTATTGGCATCATTAACACTGCAGCTAGAAGAGTGTCTGTCAAGAAGAATCTGACTGAGAGAATAAAAGCTTTCAGAGAGATCTACAGAGTAATTTTCAAGAAAAGTTTTACAGGGAAATTTTTTTATGCCAAGGTGACATCCACTACAAGTAACATGTGAAGATTATGTTTTCTTTTTTTTTAAAACTGAAAGTGAGAAAAAGATTGAGATGTCATTCATCACTTTAGTGTACTTATTTTTCCTCTTCTGAATATGAGATGTCACCCATTCCACAAATAGATGAACTGTTCTTTGTTTCATGTTGTACTGTATCTACAGTATTTCAAGAACTCCACAGAGTGTGCCTGTTATTTCTGCATTTCAATTGATTTGGGAAGAACTGTTATTGGATCCATAAAATAATGCTTGAGAAGAAATTATAGAACTGTCCTACAGGCAAAATAATGAGTCATAAGTACATGTAATTAATTATACAAAGCATTCAGTATAGCACAGTTTTAGTGACAAATAATAGTGCTTAAATGTTTGAAAAGGCATTTACTAGTACCTTGGTCTCTGACACACTACATAAAATAGAGAAAAACGAAATTATTGGAATCTCTTGAGTTCAAATTCTTCCAACTATCTGTTGTGTGAATTTGAGTAAGTTATTTAAACTCTATGTACTTTCTTTTCCCCATCTCTAAAATGAGATTGAAAACAGTACCGATCTTACAGAATTGTTTTAAGTATTAAATAATATATGAAAGGGCCTGGCTGGCGCGGCTCAGCGGTTGAGCATCAACCTATGAACCAGGAGGTTGAGGTTTCACTCCCGATCAGGGCACCAGCCTGGGTTGTGGGCGCAATCCCCAGTAAGGGATGTGCAGGAGGTAGCCAATCAGTGATTCTCTCTCATTATTGTTGTTCCTACCTCTCTCTTCTCTCCCTTCCTTTCTGAAATAAAAAAATATATATATATAAAGTAGTAATATAAGGAAAGGAAAGTGCTTAGCTCAGGACGTAGCTTGGAGTCCCCACTCAATAAGTAGTAACTCCTATCATTATTCCACAAATTCATATGTTACTCTGATTTTCCCCCCCAAAACTGATAGGTACTTACGATGTCTGTATTATTTTTTACAGTAATAGTTACTATGTTATCTACAAGGAACATAATTAAGATTCACTCACAATGATGAAACTACTCTTTATGATAACCTAGTATCATATAATATTTAGTACTCCTAAAGGCCAGCGTTGGAAGACCATTGCATAAAGAATGAGCAGATGTGAATTCTATGCCCAGCTCTATCCGCTCTGCTTCCAACCCGGAAGTTGATCTAAATCTCCAATGACTCTGCACCTGCATCTTCAGACCCTTGAAAATCACTTACTCTTGGAGTCTTAGGTATCACTTCTGCTCACAATCAGTTCATTGACCAAAACCAGTCACCCATTTGTTTGTGTAGTTGGCACATAGTAGACTTAGAATAACCAATCTTTTAAAAGATTAAATGAAAACAAGTTTGGGTGGTTGCTCAGTCCGTTTTGTTAGATGGGCAAATCAGATATAAACCGTGCAATGCCCATTTTGCTAAAGCTCAGCAAAGATATAGTATAAGTACTTTCTGTGATTTTACCAAACTTTCTTTTACTTATTAAAATTTTTCCTAAGGACTTCCTTTGGTTTTAAACATTTTCATTTTCCCTAACTCAGATGCATTTTATACCTTTTCAGGTTTCAAAATGAAAACACATTTTTCATGGAAACATCCTTCGTTTGCTGCCTACTTTTAAATAACTCCTTTCTGGTGATTCTCTCCTCCACCTCTGCCCTCCTTATAGTCTCCTAACAAAGATAAAACTGAACTGCCTGTTTATTTTTCCCTGAAAATCAGATGAACAAAATACCATTTGTTCAGGTAAATATAGATCAGCACAGAATATGATATCAAGGGCTATGTAAAAAAAAACTTTTTAAAAATAAAAAATATCCCTACATCCTCTTGAAACTGTTAATATATATTTTTAATTTTTTCTAATTAATGCATTTCAGCTTTAAGCTTCCTTTCTTTCTTTTTTTAAATTTTATTTTATTGTCTTTTTGTTGATTTCAGACAGAGGGAGAGAGATAGAAACATCAATGATGACAGAGAATCATTGATTGGCTGCCTCCTGCATGCCCCACACTGAGGATCGAGCCTGAAACTATTTGTTGTGTGAATTTGAGTAAGTTATTATGGCACATGCCCAGGAATCGAACCGTGAACCTCCTGGTTCATAGGTTCATGCTCACTCAAGGATATTTTCCCATTGATTTTTAGAGAGAGTGGAAGAGAGAGGGAAAGACAGAGAGAAATACTGATGTGAGAGAAACACATCCGTTGGTTGCCTCCTGCAGGAGCCCCCATCGGGCCCCAGTGGGGGAGGGGCCTGCAACCGAGGTACATGCCCTCCCGGGACTCTGGTCCACAGGCTGTGGCTCTATCTACTGAGCCAAACTGGCTAGGGCACTAAAATCCTCTTAATCTCTGTGAGACTAAGAGATTATGTTGGAAGTATTACCATGGGTTTGATTACTTTTAAACAAAATATGTGGGGACATTGGAGAATACATTCATTATTAATTTATTTGATAGCTACATCTTGTTCATTTATTTCAAACTTTGTGAAACATAACTTCCTCCAAAAACCATAGAAACTTGGTTAAAAGCTACAAAAGACGAAAACCTACCACCTAGCGGTGAAGAAAGGAAGTTTCGATCTTTTATCTCATATTTGTGCTCTTTCCCCTCACCACTTAGGGCAGTTGTGTGTATATAGAAATTCAATACTTCACGACTTCATAATAGCTTGTTCATTTGGCAGTGTTCTTAAGTCAGTGGAGCATTGTGGAATTCTGAGAACTGGGAAAAAGTCACTGGTTTTTAATATTTGGGGAGCAGAAGGTGCCTTTCTACTCATACACCTCACACCACTCCAACCCAAGAGGGCCACTCTCTATATGGGCAGACATCCCATTCCACAAGTTCCTGGTTCAGAGAACCAAGGCCACACTACCCTTTGAAGAGACATAAATCAATACACCAGTGGGATCCCTGATGCCAAGCACTTAACTAGTTTGTTTTACCCACTACAATGATTAAAATTAAGTCTTCGCATTTAAATTTACATATCTAAAAGGAAGGTACCGTCTTTAATCTTAAACCCCGAAGGCAAGGGAGAGCCGGCATTCCAGGGTCCTGGGCCGATTGTTAAAGAAGGATCTCTTTTGCTTTCTCCTCCCTACCCCGCTTTCTGATTTCCCCTTTTCATTCTCTTTTCACTTTCAAGTTAACAGCCAAGTAATTAAGGCCAGCCTTGTGTTTGCTTGGAATGGCTAGTGCCCCTCCCAGGATTATTTAACTATCCCTGGTTTCCCCACCTGAAAACCCCCTGGGAAAATACTTCTTTTCCAGTCTTTCCTGGAAGGCGGAATGGAGTCCTTTCCAGTACTCTGCTTTAAGCCTGGTGAACTAAGCCTTCTTTTCACGTGTCATTCCCACTTTTAGTACAATTTTCTTAAATCGCTTTCCCCCAACACAGAAGGGGGATTCTTAACCTGTCCGAGAATTTTACCTATGACCAGTCTTGCTAGTGGAAACCTCTTGGTTTTTAAAATTTAAACTAAAACGCTTGATTTCATTTTTTTCTTTTTTTTTTTTTTTTTTTTTTTTTTTTTACCGGACTTAGGAATGTTGTGTAAGCCTCCCAATGATCTCTTTTAAAACGCTTAGGGCTCAGTGCCTCCACGGGCTTCGGGTTATTTATTCTGAATTTTGCTTCCTAAAACAGAAGGCTCGTGGGAGGAGCCGTTTCGACCGGGAAGTTCAGAGAAGCAGTTACTACACGAAAACTTGCAACAGTTGGTGCCCGGCCGTCGGCGGGCCGGGAGCGACCCACGGGGCCGGCCTGAGACCCCAAAGCCTCGGGGAGGAGGAGGGGGCCGCGGAGGGCAGGGGTCGCGGGGGCCGCGCTCCGGCCGCAGGAAGGCGCCTGCCCCGCCGGCCCGAGGCGGCGGCGGCCACGGCCAAGGACCGCGGGAACTGCAGCCCGGCCATTCGGCCGCGCGCGCCCGGGGCGGGGCGTGCCCCCAGGCCGCCTCCCGGGGCCCCGCCGCCGCCGCCGGGGCCGCGGCGAGGTGAGGCCGGCCCTGCCCCCGGCGGGAGGCGCGGCGGACGCCCGGGCCGCGGGTGCGTGCGCGGCCCCGGGGCTACGCGGCCGGGCGTGCGCGGGGCCGCGGCGGAGGCTGGGCCGGGCGGGCGGCAGAAGATGGCGAGGGTGTGTAGGCGGCAGCAATGCTCCGTTGAGAAGCGCGGCTTTCGGCAAGAACTGGACTCCTGGCGCCACAAGCTCCTCCACTGTGTAGGTGAGCTCCTCCTCCGGCCGCCCCGGGCCCCCGGGCCGCGCCGCCGCCGCCGGCCGCCCCGGCCGTGGGAGGGAGCCGGGGCCGGCATTGCCGCTCCGGCCGGCCCGCCCGCCCGCCGCCCGCCCGCCGCCCGCCCTCTTTGGCTCGGGCGCCCCCCTCCCCCACCCCCCGGGGTGCGGGCGCGCGACCTCCGGGCGGGCTCCCCGGGCCCGGGCCTGGGCGCGCGCCCTCCACGGGGCGGGCTCGCGGGCGGCGGAGCTCGCCGGCCGGCCTCCCTCCCTCCCGCCCTCGCGGGCCGGCCCGGCGCCGCCCGCCCCTTATTGTGGAGACGCGGCCCCGCGGGGCTGACACTGGACGGGGGTCGCCGCCGCCGCCGCGCGTCCCGCCGAGCCCAGCGCGGGGCCTGACCGGACCGGACCGGGGACCGGGTGCCGGGGGGGACGGGGGCCGGGAGGACATGCCGGGCCCCCCTCAGCCCCGGCCGCCTCCGGGCTCGGGGGCGCCTTCCCCGTCCCGCGCCGCCCCTCCCCCCACGCGCCCCGGCGGCGCGCGCCCCCGGCCCCGCGTGCACGCGCGGCGGGCGGGCGGCGGGCGGGCGGGCGCGTGCGAGGCGTGAGGCGGCGATGGGGGCGGAGGGAGCCGGAGCTGTCACAGGCCCGGGGGCCGCCTGACCGAGCCAAGTGGGGTGTCATGGCCGCGGGGGGCGGCGGCGGCGGCGGCGGCCGCCGGGGAGTGAGTCCTCGACGCTCGGGTCGGTGTGTGTGTGTGTGTATTTGTGTTGTGCACGGCGGGGAGGGGTGGGGGGTTGGAGGGGTGGGACCGGGTCCGACCGGGAAGACTCCTCGTCGCTCTTGTCCCCTCCCGGGGTGGGGTGGGGGGATTTGCCGGAGCCGCCGCCGCCCCCGCCGAGAGCCTCGTCCTCCACCCCCGGACCCCGGGCCGCCCGCCCGCCCGCCCGGGGCGGCGTCCCCCCCGCGGGCCGGAGCGGGTGCGGACGGGGGCGCCCCGGGAGGGGCCGCGCGGCCGGGCTGCGCCTCTCCTCACACTGTGTTTTTTTTTTTTTTTTTTTGTCTGTTTTTCTCTCCCAAGGTCCCGTTTCCCTCGGTGCGGCGGCCGGCGGGACCCTAAGGGCTTAGCTCATATATTTAACCCCCCTCCAAAAAGTAAGTGGCCCGCGTGGTGTCCCCGCTCCGCCCGCCGCCCCCGCGCCCCGGCCCACCCCGGGTCGGGCTCTCCCGTCCCCCTCCGCCTCCTCCGCCTCCTCCGCCTCCGCCTCCTCCTCCTCCTCCTCCTCCTCCTCCTCCAGCATTGTCGATTCCCCATCTTGGCTCCGGCGCCGCCGATGTGCGGGGCAAATGCGCTCTCGTCGTCGTCGCCGCCCTCCTCCTCCGCCGCCCCCCACGCCCAGTCCTCGGGGAGGTGCGGCTTTGCAGCCCCCGCCCCGCCCGCCCGCCCGCGGGGAGCACCCTTAGGAGCCGGGTCTCCCCCGACCGAACCCGGGAGATTCTCCCCCCGTCCGCTCGGGGCCCCCTCCGCGTCCCCCTCCTTCCCGGCCGGGTTGTCGTTGGAGGAATTATGCAAATCCCGCTTTCTGGTGTCCATTCAGCGGCAATTTCATGCGGTGAGAAGTTCTCTTTGTTGTGTGCGGGGGAGAACAGACCCCGATTTAACAGACATGTCTGCCGGGGGGCGGGGGGCGCGGAGGGGGTGTCGGTCGGCGAGGCCCCGTTTGGAAGAATTACCGCTGCGCTGGGTGCGGAGGCTCCGCGTCTTTGTGTGGGAGCTTCCCGGCTTGACAGGAGGGGATGCCTGCCCCCGGTGCCAGGTCCCGCCGGGGATGTGTTCTAGGAGAGATGATGGTAAAGCAAAACTGAAACTTCAACCAAGTTAAAAGGAAAGAAAAAAATGAGGTAACCTTTACTTAGAGGATATAAAGCTTTTTCCGTTTCTGCCGTGCTTTCATTAGGAAAACGGATGTGGATTTTGTTAAACGATTTGGACTGCAACGTGAAACATGATTAATAATAAGCAGGGCTTTGAGGTATCTGATAACACTTTGGTTGTCCAAAGGTTAAAAGTACATTTTAAGACATATGCTTGTTGTCAGTGACAGAGGCATGAATCAGGTTTTTTTTTTTGGTGTAATTTGTCGTATGAATATATTTTACGATTTCCCTCCTGTCAGTCCACCTCCAGCTCTGCCCTCCAGGAATCAGCCCTTTTGGTTGATCAGTTCTCATTTGCTCTGCTCTTTCTCTGCGTGTTTTATTCTTTCAAACCTATCTTAACACTTGCTAAAATGTTATGTCTGCCTTAAACACTTTTTGAATTATGTATTTGTTGTAACCGTCGTATAAGACAGCTTACAAAAGGCATTTAGAAGGTTTTGAGATGCATTAATGAGTTTTCTGAATTGTGAGTTAATACAAAATCCTGAAATTATTGTGAAAAATTTTTAGTTTTTGTATTTGCTTCACTTTTTTAGTGATTTTTTAAAAGTAAGGTTTTTTTGTTTTTAAAAGATTTTGAAATTGATGACTATAATTCTAAGAATTTCTTAAGTTACTGTTAACTTTAGATGTTTCAGTGTGTTGATTATCTTATTTTAATTGTTTGCTTTGAATCCTAACCTTCTGCCTCAGGCCCCCTTTTGTCAGTCATTGCTAGTGTTAGTGATTAGTTACTGCTGTTTTGCGAGGCTTTTTAGAAACTTGACTAATAAATCATCTGTAAATATTTGAATTGATTATCCAATTTTAGATTCATTTTTTGAAGGAGGATATTAATCTTATCAGTTTCCTTAAAACATACTTTTGACTCCCAAATTTCCACTTTCGAGGTAGTAAAGTTCAGGAGATATTTAGAGTCCAGAGTGCAGAGCAGTATTTTAATCTGAACAGTAATATGTAGTTGATAGTATCCCAATTAAAATCATTTGGGCCTCATATTTTCTCTTTTATTATGCAGGGTGTGGCAAAAGTAGGTTTCCAATAGTGAGTATGTAAAATGCAGAGTTTATTCTTGTGCTTTTATTTATTATTGTATTGTTTTCCATACGAACAACTGTAAGCCTATTTTGTATGTAATTTAAGGGGAAAGTTATAAGGAATCAATTGTAGTGTTAACTATCTGTATTTAAAAGGGCTGGCAATGATCCTTCATTCAGTCCAAAAGATAATTATGTATGTTGTTTGTCACTAGCAGATGTAATAATTTCTCTTATTTTAGTGGTGTTGGTTCTGAGCAGTTAGCATTCTATTTGATTCTGTTGACTCACTGATTATCTTAATACTTTGGGGTCATTTGGTTTCTATATTTAAATTATAGCAGACTTAGGAATAAAAGTGAACTCTGTTTCCAAAGTCTAATTTCTTTTGTGGGGGTTGGGAGGAGGTGGGCATGTCTGTGTTGTGGAGGTGTAAGTGTTGGTGCCCCATTAATTATGAGGTTTTAGTTGAATTGGAGTTAGCAGGTTCATGCAGTGATTATGATCAAGATGATTATTTGGTCACCTGGTGTTTATTGAGGCATCCTCTGAAAGTCAGTTCAGATTCCAGGAAGATTGAGGTTCTTTACGCTGCCTGGTGTGATGTGATCTGTTGCTTGGCTGTTCCTCATCCTTGCTGTATTCTTAAGAAGCTCTTCCCAATATAGGGAAAAGTTGTGATTTCAATTTGGTTCTAGGTTGGCTGAAGGATAGCAAGATACATCTCTTTGACTTACACAGAGTTATTATTTCAGATTGGCCTAATTTCCTCAGACATACGTGTAGCTGGAACAATTTTAGGCAGCATCTGAATAATACTATTAAAAAAATTTTTTTTGACTCTTAAGGATTACATAGTATGACCTGACATTTTTTTTACAGAGGATTAGGTGTTCAGTGTCTATGGGGACTTGCCATTTCTGAGTGCTTGCCTAATCACTTAGTTGTGTAGTAGTGCTATTTTTAGGAAGGAAAGGCAATTAGGTAAGTACTTCAGTTAAATATTTATTAAGCATCTGCTTTGTACCATGCACTGTGGCAAGCAAAGATATTGGGGAAGCTGCCCCAACCTTCAAGGACCTTTCCTTAGAGAAAATACAGTGTGTTCAGTTACAGTACAAGGCACAGTGTGCCTTCCCATGGTGCAGGCGAGCCGTTAGGAGTATTTAGAAATGAAAGAAGTCTCTCGAGATGGTGAAGGAAGACTTCATGAAGAATGTGGCAGATTTTTGCTTCATTTTGATGAATATGGAAAAGGCATTCCTGTCATGAAAAGTGAGTTTGGGTGGTGGCACTGGGGGGACGGCGGGAAGGGGGACAGGCTGTGCCGGGGAACGCCAAGGCACCAGCCAGGGCAGGGGGTGGGGGTGGGGGGCGTGGTGGATTGTCCTGCCCCAAAATGGCCCTGATTGCTGGCAGGCCTAGGGACTCTCACCTATACATTGGGAACGGTCTCTTAGATTTAGAAATTAAAACCTGCTCTAACTGAAAAAACAGGATGATGCAGCGATGACATGCATGGACTCTGGCCTGCACATTTTGTGGTCAGCCCTGATCTGACACTTATAACTGTGTGACAAAGCCAATTACCTCTGCTTCAGTTTTTCTACCCTTAAGATGGGGAAAATAGTACTACTGCCTCAGAAGGATCATGTTATGTACTACTTTTTATAATTGGCAAAAAAAATGTAGCTGCGCATACAACAGCAAGATGTCTTTCACCTGTATGAAAAGTATGGTCACTGGTGCATGCTTCGTCCCGGATTGGGAGAGGGACATCTGACTGCCGGTTTAGGGCCCCCCCCCTCCCCCAAGCCAGCAGTTGGACAGCCTTAGTGCTGCTGCGGAAGCGGGAGAGGCTCTGGACGCCACACTGCGGTGCTTGCCAGTCATGAGCCCAGCTTCTGGGAGCATACCGAGTACCAGGTGCAGCTCCTGTGTTGAGCGTCCGCCCCTTGGTTGTCAGTGCACACCTTAGCAACTGGTCGTTCTGCCGTTTGGTCGATTTGCATATTAACCTTTCATTATATAGACTTAGTTTCAGGTGGTTAGACAAATCATATTTTACTGACCTATCCTTTTTTCTGTTTCATCTAGTCTGTTGAACCCTTCTCTTAAACTTTTCAGTGCATTTCTTGCATTAAATGTGTAATTAAATCTTCATAGTAAATGTACTAGGTGGGCATTATTTTATTTTATTGTTTTGTTAATCCTCACCTGAGAATATTATTGAGAGAGAGAGAGAGAGACATAGACATCGACATCAGTGTAAGAGAGAAACATCAATTGGTTGATTCCCATATGTGCCCAGACTGGGAATCCAACCCACAAATATTTATTGAGCATCTAGGTATGTGTTCTGACTGGGAATCAAACCTGCAATCTTTTTTCATGTACGGAATGACACTCCCAACCAACTGAGCCTCTCAGCTGGGGTTTAAGTGGGTATTATTTTAATGTATAGATAGAAAAATAACTGTGGATTGATGCTACTATCAATTTATGGTGTTCAGCCTAAACTGGAGTCTCAGCACTGGGAGTTCTTTTGTGTATTCTTGCTCAGTTCCTGCAGTTTATTACAGTGGCTCTCTTAGCCCCTGTGTACTCCTCTTCTCTCTCAGCTGATGATCTTGTCACCTACAGAACAGTGGAAATTGAGGCTATTGAAAGGAAATACTTTTCCAATATTCTCCTTTTCATCTCTAGGACTACTTGGAAAACTTGAGGAAAATATTTTCCTCTAAAACATTTTTTTTCAAATATTGACTGGTTGAAAAAACCTCTGAGATGTTTGTAAGAATTGAAAATGTAAGTCCTATCCCAGATCTGCTGAATTAGAATAATCTTAGGTGGGGCATGGGAATCTGTATTTTAAACAGAGATCTCAGATGATTCTTGTATACATTGAAGTTTGAAAAACACTCGCATGTAGAACAAAGTTACTTTAATCAACATGCAAAGCCCTCCAAGATATCTGAGCCCCGTCAACTTCTTCAGTCACAGCTCTCTCTATCCTGCCCAGTTCTCACGCTTTAATCCTTCAAGTCCTCTAGCCACAAAATATAATACTTTCACACTTTTTATAGTATGCAAGTATTATTATACTACTTTTTTACCTTCTTCCCTTTGTTCTCCAATTTTACCCCTCCTGGTTTGTAAGATACTTGAAGTCAATGCTCATGTCATGTTTTTTTATTTTTAAGTATTTCATGGTGTTTTTTTGTTTGTTTTGTTTTTAGTACTGGCAAAGTACTGGCATACAATGGATGCTCAGTAAGTATTTGTGGAAAGGTAGAAAACAGTACTTTGATATATTATAGACTAAACAAGTGACTGAAATTAAGAGACAGTGTTCTATTTATAGTGACTCAAGTTGCTTAAGCAAGATAAAAATACAATCAAAATAAGTGTAAGAAAAAGGGAATGCAGGCATTTTGGTCACAATTTGTGGTATCCTTAATGGTTTTAACATAGTGATTTTTTTTAAAGGGAGGTTGATGGGGCAAGTTACCTCTCTGAGAACCACTGTATTAGAAGTACTGAGAACTCGTTTTCTATGCACATAAATTTTATGGAGATATAAGTGAAACCTGACCTTTAACAAGTAAAACATTATTTTGTCTTGTTTCACCTCAAAATGTAATCTTTTCCTTTTCATTCAGAATATGTGTATTAATTTGAGGTTTCTGACATACCATTAAAAGCAATAGGAATGGACTAGGAATTTTCCAGAGACAAATGGTTAAAAGTTGAAGGTGGGCGGTGTAGGTCAAGGAAGAGTGCTTAGATTGTGAGTATAAAATTTGTGTTCTTTTCAGAAATCCAGAGACATTTATTGGCATACCATGTGTGTGGCAAAGTTTGCTTGAAGTAGAAACAAATGAACCATCAACAATGATAGCCATATTAAAGGGCAAGATTGTTGAGAATGTTCTTGATGTGGAAATTTCAATGTGACTTTGTCACCATTTCAGACACTGTGTAGTGATGTTGACCTAGTACTGTCATTGCTTTAGGGATGGTGGTCGTATGTAATGTAACTGAGGAGAAAAATATTTTATGAATGCTTTGTTTTTAGGTATTGGTACTTAGGTTTTTATAACTCTGAGAGTTCCTGGTATTGTTCATATTTTGCTATCAGGAGTTCACAGATGAAAGCTTAGCTTCTAAAACCTTTCATGGCACATGGCTTGGTGGAAAGAGAATGTATATGAATACAAACTATTCTTTTTCTACTATAGCTTCATGTCTTTGCCAAGTTTGAGGAAAACAAATGGGAAATAAAATGAGGCCCTGTTTTCAATCATATGGCATATTGCAATATTCTGCCTTTATCAGGACTCTTCAGAGACAAATTAGTTAAGTCAAAAAGATCATTTTGTAGGTTTATGAACTGGGAAGTTCACAGAGTAAAAAGCTAGGTTCCTACATGACTATATTTAGGAGTTTGACTTGTGTCATCAGGAATGTCTTTTTATCTTCACCTTTAAACATTCCTTTCATCTTCTGGTTTCCTCGTTCGGCAGATATAATGGTAAAAATGATCAGTGGCAGCTCTAGCTTTATGTGATTCTTAAAATCCACAAGTCTCTCTTTCTTGTAGTAGAACCAGCCAAATTGGGTGCATGCAAGGACTCATTGGCCGGCTCAGGCCATGTGACGTATCCCTGAATTAGTCCCTAAGGCCTGTGGAGGGTGATTCTCGGACCCAACCTGGGGGCAGGTACTTGGTTTTGGAGAAAGACTTTAAGGAGGGCAGATTAATTCTTAAAAAGAAAATTGGATGTTGTTACCTAAGAGATGGATGCTGGTTAGGCAAAATTTATAAATATTTCACATATGAAGAAATTGACTGATTTGGACCAGGTTATGAGTTGTATTATATTCCTCCAAAAGATAATGCTGAAGTCCCAACCCCAGGTGTCTTTGGTAGCTTTATTTGGAAATATGGTCTTTGCAGTTGTAATGAAGTTAAAATGAGCTCCAAAGTAGATATGGGGTCCTAATCCAATAACTGGTATCCTTACAGGAAGAGGGAAATTTGAATACAGACAGGGAAGACAGCTATGTGAAGACAGAGGCAGAGATTGGAGATAGACTGCCCCAAGCCAAGGAATGCCAAGAATTGCTTACAGTCATAAGAAGCTACAAAGAAGCAAGGAAGGATTCTTCCTTAGGGCCTTGACAGCAGGGGTGGGGAACCGGTTTTCTGCCAAGGGCCTTTTGGATATTTATCACATCATTTGGGGGCCATACAAAATTATCAACTTAAAAATTAACCTGGCCGGGTTGGTGTGGCTCAGTGGTTGAGTGTTGACCTATGAACCAGGAGGTCACAATTTGGATTCCTGGTTAGGACATATTCCCAGGTTGCCAGCTCAATCTCCATCCAGGAGGCAGCCAATCAATTATTCTCTCTCCTCACTGATGTTTCTATCTCTCTCTCTCCCCCTTTCCCTTCCTCCCTGAAATAAAAAAATAATAATTTTTAAAAGTTAGCCTGCTATGTTTAGTCAAACATTTAATTTACTCACCCCTAATGCCTTGGCAGGGCTGACCAAATGACTTTGCAGGTTTTTGCGGCCTGCGGTTGCATGTTCCCCACCCCTGCTTTAGAGGGAGCACGGCCTTGCCAGTGCCTTGATTTCTGCTTTCTAATATCCAGAACTGCGAGCAAATACATTTCTGGTGTTTTAAGCCACCTAGTTAGTGGTAATATGTTTCAACAGTTCTAGGAAACTAATACAGACCATAATCAGTACATATAAAATTTATTTCTTTTATCTGTCCATCCTCTTAAAGTCCTGACCATAAAATTTCCCAATAAATACTGTAACTTTTGCATTTTAAATAGATTTTGTAGGGATTTGGGATGACTTTGGAATTTATGGGTTTGGCATTTAAAAATACAGTGTAGGGCAAAACTAGGCTAATAGTTGTGATTATGTGAAAGACAGTTTACTCTTGTATTATTAGTTATTAATTAATGTATTATTTTTCATATGAACAACTGTAAATCTACTTTTACTCCAACTTACATATGCTATTTGGTTAAAATTTTCCCCTAGTCATAATAATTTGACATGATATTTTATGATTGACTAGAAGTTCAGTACACGAAATTCGTGCACAGGGAGTGTGTGTCCCTCAGCCCAGCCTGCACCCTCTCCAATCTGGGACATCCCTCTCACAATCCAGGACTGTTGGCTCCCAACTGTTGCCTGCCTGACTTTCTGATTGCCCCTAACTGCTTTTGCCTGCCAGCCTGATAACCCCCTAACCACTCCCCTGCCAGCCTGTTTGGCCCTAAATATCCTCTCCTGCATGCCTGGTCACCTCTAACTGCCCTCCCCTGCAGGCCTGGTCACCCCTAACTGCCCTCCCCTGCAGGCCTGCCCCCCCTCCCCAGGTGCTCTCCCCTGCAGGCCCAGGCTCCCCCAACTTCCCTCCTCTGCCAGCCTGGTCACCCCTAACTGCCCTCCCCTGCAAGCTTGATTGCCCCCAACTGCCCTCCCTTGCAGGCCTGGTCCCTCCCAACTGCCTCCCCTTCTGGCCTGATCACTCACTACTGCCCTCCCCTGCTGGCCATCTTGTGGTGGCCATCTTGTGTCCACATGGGGGCAGCCATCTTGTGTGTTGGAGTGATGGTCAATTTGCATATTACTCTTTTATTAGATAGGATAGAGGCCTGGTGCACAGGTGGGGCCAGCTGGTTTGTCCTGAAGGGTGTCCTGGATCAGGGTGGGGGTTTCCTTGGGGCATGGGGCGGCCTGGGTGAGGGGCTGGCCACGCCCTCCCCAGCAACCCAAGCAGAGGCCCTGGTATCTGGGATTTATTTATCTTGGCCACAGCCATTTTTTGTTAGGATTTATCTGTCTTCTATAATTGAAACTTTGTAGCCTTGAGTGGAGGTCAAGATAGGACAGGGTGTGTGGAAAGCTTGGCTTCCTTCATTGCCGAGGAAACCCAAGCCTCCTGCTCGCTCTGTGGCCGCAGCCATCTTGGTCGGGTTAATTTGCATACTTGCTCCTGATTGGTGGGTGTGGCTTGTGGGTGTAGCAGAGTGCTGATTAATTTGCATATTATCTTTTTTAAAAAATTTTTATTGATTTTTTTTTTTTTTTTTTTTTACAGAGAGGAAGGGAGAGGGATAGTTAGAAACATCGATCAGCTGCCTCCTGCACACCCCCTACAGGGGATGTGCCCACAACCAATGTACATGCCCTTGATCCGAATCAAACCTGGGACCTTTCAGTCCACAGGCCGATGCTCTATCCACTGAGCCAAACTGATTAGGGCTGAAAATAATGTTTTAATGGGGGAGCAAAGGCAGGATATGATTGTTATTAGAAAAAGGATTTCTGGATTCTCTTCTAGAATTTTCACATATTCAGAATTTATTCTTATAGAATCGATTCTGAAAATTCATTTGTTTTGTTACTGTTTTGGAGGCCTGCAGTGTGTGATTGATACAGTCAAGGCATCCAAGTTTTTCTACCCTCATGCCTTTTCCACCTTTTTCAAGAAAGCATAGATTGTTATAATGCATTCTCTTTGAACTGCTTCAAAGGATTGTAGAACATTGTTCAAATTTTGCCCAAAGGCTTGGTCTTATATTTACTAGGCATTTGCTAAAGTAGTCTTTAGTTTATATAAGTTGATTTCTATAAATGTTTTTGCTTTAATTTAGCATGTTCTATAAAATGCTAGACGCTTTCTTTCATGATGCTGTTTTTTTGTCTCCAACTTACCTGTTGTGTCTGTTCTTTTTGGCATTTCATTCTTTTTGTGTCATAAGCATTCTGTTTACTGAAGGTTGGGAGAACTGTTTTTGAGCTTTTTGGTAGTAATGACAGTTTGTCTGCATTCGGAACAAAAACGTCTCTCCTTAAGCAGTTTATACAGCTATTAATGCCATTAAATATTGTGTTGCAATAGTTTGTGAACATTATTACTTTTTCAAAGTCTTATATCTTGGAAACTACAGGAGAAGCATATCCTATATAATAAAAGGCTAATATGCAAATGTCCCCTCTACTGGGAGTTTGACCAGAGGGTGGGGCCAGCCTTCCAACCTCCCCTGTCTCCTCCCCCTGGCTGGCCTACACTGATTGGCTCCCAATTGAGGTGGTCAGCTGGACCCCACCCGTGCACAAATTTGTGCACAGGCCTCTAGTAGTAAAATACCAGAGAATAAAGATAAAAGTAAATGTGCCTAGTTAAAAGACCAACAGGCAGAATGAGAGTAGAAACTAATGACTCAGAGGACAATGCTACATTCTGAAAGCCAAGTTGACAAGGAAGAAGATACCCAATGACTCATACATACAGACCCAAAATGTTCTCTGTCAAATAATAATGGATTTTTCAAGCAAGAACAACCTCTTTGCTTTTGGGACAATCTTTATTTAGATGGTTTGGCTGACTTGCGTTTTAATTTATTAATTGAGCCAAATGTTCGGTTAGTATATAGGCTAGCTACCGAGCACTATGCTAGCTAGATGCAGGGATACAGTGATGTGCACAGCAGACTGTTCCTGCTTGCTTGGCCCTTATATTCTAATGAAAGAAATAGAGACATTACTCACTTGAGGGACCTATAAATATACAATAAAATAAGAACTCTGAAAGGAGACATTGTTCTCTGTGTATGTAATTGTGTTTTTGGTGGGAGCAGATTGGAGTAATAGAAAATCAGAAGAATTTCTATGAGAAATTTTCATTTGGAAGGTGCAGGATAAATGAGAGTTAACCAAAGTAAGGTTGAGGTGAAGAGTGGTATGTGGAAAGGACTTTTCTAGGCAGGGTATCAGAATATGTTTTCAGAAGACAGAAGAAGAAAAATTAGATTTTGGTTTCCTTTTTAGAATTCTGGTTTATGTAAATATTTATATTTCCTTTTCAATACTTGGTGATACTTAAACATGCTTAACTAGACCCAGTTTGAAATATTCTTGCACTTTTTTTAAAATTAGGGAAACTGATATGTGTGAAAATTTGAGGCAAAGGGAGCACTAAATGAGTTTATTAAGTTATAGGAAGAAAAGACAGAGTGTACTCAGGCACCAGATACTTCTGTAAATGAACATCTGTGCAATCACTCCATTGGGGAAGCATGAAGGCATTCTTTGGCAGGCTTGTTTGTTTGTTTATATTTTTATTGATTTCAGGGAGGGAGAGGGAGAAATAAATGGAAACATGAGTGATGAGAGAGAACCATCAATCGGCTGCATCCTGCAAGTACCCCTCCCCCCCACCTGAGGGGGGGGGGATTGAACCTGCAACTCGGGCATGTGCCCTGATTGGGAATCCAACTGTGACCTGGTTCATAGGTTGGCATTCAACCACTGACCCACACTAGCCAGGCTGACAGAGAGGAAGGGAGGAATAATCGTTTTTACCCTCTTTTCTTCCTAAATTCAAATAGGAATGTGTTTTTTAACCACCTTTCTTGTTGTGATATAATTAAAGTGTACTGTTCTTAGTTTTGACAACTGTATGCACCCCTGTGACCTCTACCAAAAACAAGATATGGAACATTTCCAGACTCCTAGAAAGTTCATTCATGTCCTTTTCCAGGCAGTTGCCCACCACCACAATAACTGATTTTTATCACTATACATTAGTATTGCCTGCTTCTGGATTTCATGTGAAAGGAGTCATACACTTTGTACTCTTTTGTGTTTGACTTCTTTGGTGAAACATAGTACTTATGTGTGCTGTTACATTAATGGTTCATTCTTTTTTAAAGTGGATTTATTGAGATATAATTCATACAGCAAACAATTAGCTCAGGTAAAGCAAATACATAATTTTTACTATATTCAGAGTTATGCCACCATTACCATTCAGGTTTTAGAACATTTTTATCATCCCAATGGGTATCATATTCAATTTACAGATGAGAAACCATACCCATTAGCAGCTCTTCCTTATTCTGTTCCCTTCTCTTTCCCCCTCTTCAGCCATAGAGAATTACTAACTTACTTTGTCTCCATTGATTTGTCTATTCTGGACATAAGTTTGTTTGTTTCTTTTAAAAGTAATTAATATTAGAAAAGTCACCATTTTGCACTCACAGTTATATGGATTATGGATCCAGGCAAATTATTATTGCAGGCTAAAATTATTAGGGGAAAGGTGACAAGTGACTTTATTATGGTGGGATTGACTTAAAATCCTGAATTCACTGATCAATTTTCACATCATTAAAAGTAGATAGACAGCCCTGGCTGGTTTGGCTCCTGTGGACTCCCGGGTTTGATTCTGGTCAAGGGCACATGCCCGGGTTGCAGGCTCGATTCCCCAGCAGGGGGTGTGCAGGAGGCAGTCGATCAGTGATTCTCTCTCATCATTGATGTTTCCATCGCTCTTTCCCTCTCCCTTTCTCTCTGAAATGAATAAAAATATTTTTAAAAACAACAAAAATCTAGGATTAGCCCTGTCACTGGGCTGAAAAAGTCTCTCCAAAAGCCATTTTGGTCATATGGTTGCCCCAACCAACAAAAAGGTCAATGTGCAACCACTGAGACACGCCTGCTGGGCTCAGCTGCACGTTAGACAGTTAAACCTTTCTTTTAAAAATAAGACTTTTTTTTTTCTTTCCTTTTAGGCATGTTAAGGTTCACTGCGAAGTTGAGGGGAAGGTAGGACTTTGACTTTACTGTGAAAAAATCAGGAGTATAATAGGCATTTGAGCAGGAGAGTGATGTGATGATCTGGCTTAGTTTTAACAAACTAACTGGCTGCTGTGTTGAGAATAGGCTGGGAGCAAGAGGAGCAGGAGTATTAGCACAAATACCAAGTTGGAAGCTGTTGCATTTGTCCAGGTGAGAGGTGAAGGTTGCTTGAACTGGGTACTGGTAAGTAGAGGAAGGGGAAAGTGGTGTGGACTGGGACTATTTTAGATTGGTAGAAGATTGGTAGGATTGATTGGTAGATCCAACATAATTTTCTGAGGGATTAATGGGAGGAGTTAGAGAAAGAAAATAAAAACTCTAAAGTTTTTAGTTTAAGTAATTCAAAGTACAGAGTTAATTACCTTTACCCAAGATGGTAGAGACTATGGGAGGAGCTGTTTTGGAGAATATAAAGAATTCAGTTCTGATATTTTCCACATAGTAGGTACTCATTGTGACTATAGTACTGCTGAACGTGAAGAACCAAAGATACAAGACAGCTGCCCTCAGAAGAACTTTCCTTGTCAGGCTCACATTGTTTACTAATTGTGTGAGTTCTCACTTCATCAGCTTGATGTTTCTGTGTTGTTTGTATGTTTTCTTTTTCTTTCTTTTAAAAAAAATATTTTTATTGGTTTCAGAGAGGAAGAAAGAGGGAGAGAAATAGAAACATCAATGATAAGAATCATTGATTGGTTGCCTCCTGCACGCCCCCTACTGGGGATGGAGCCCGAAACCTGTCATGAATTGAACCTGGGACCCTTCAGTCTGCAGGCCAATGCTCTATTTACTGAGCCAAACTGGCTAGGGCTGTTTTTCCATTTAAGATGTGTATATAGTCCTAACCAGTTTGGCTCGGTGGATAGAGCGTCAGCCTGTAGACTGAAGGACTCCAGGTTCTATTCTGGTCCAGGGCATGTACCTTGGTTGCAGGCACATCCCCAATAGGGAGTGTGCAGGAGGAAGCTGATCGATGTTTCTCTCTCATCGATGTTTCTTCCTATCCCTCTCCCTTCCTCTCTTAAAAAAAAATCAGTGAAATATATTTTTAAAGAAGATATGTATATGCTTTATGCCAGGAATTGTTTTTATCTAAGTTTTCAAATACTAATTTATTTAATCTTCATGAAAACCTTGTAAATATATTATTATCATGCAAGTTTTACAGATTAGGCACTGAAAAGGAATTTGCCCAAGGTCACATGCCTAGTAAAAGTAGAATTAGGATTCATATCCACAAAGTTTGGTTCTAAAATTTGTATTCTAAACTGCTATGCAATGGTGCTTTCCTTTTTATTATCCCCCATTGATATATTGTAGTCATAAATGGGAGAGGATTCAAGCAAAGGTCCAGAAGTGTATTTCAAGGCATTTACACATAGAGGTTGTCTGTAGCTTTAAAAGTTATGGTTATTTTCATATTATAAAATAAAGTGAGTAAAATAAAATAAAATGAACCTGTGAGGCTGCAGGTGCTGATATAAAAGCCCTAGAAATTATATTAGGCAAAGTTTTATGTGAAACCTTCTGGAATATAATGATGATCTAAGTTGGAAAATATCAATACTACATCTTTATGATCTGTCTACATGTCTGCTATGTTGCAAAAAGTATTGGTTTGGGATTTATGAACTGATGATATTTGGGGTACTCCATATAGTCTGTTTAATATTGCTTGAGCTGCTTGCCTGTTAATGTTGGAAATCCTTAAGGAGCTGTCTGGCCTTTTTGCTCCATTTGGCTTAGATTGTCATTGCTCCACAAGGCAGGGTAGCTTTTAGTTCAGAGTCCTCTTCAATATCTGTGACCTTTACAGCTGTCGTTTTGAAATGATATATCTTGTAAAGTGTTTTAATCATTTGCTTTTCCCTGAGGGTATAATTAGACTGTACAAGGTGACTATGATAGTGGCTGATCTTCGAGCATTGAGAAAATAGGTTTTACAGATAACTTTTTTAGGTAATCAGTATTCTTGGTGAAGATCACCACAGTGTAGAACAACACTGTATTTCTAATTCTCTTTGTTGGTGTTTGTGAGTCATCAACACAATCCTTTAAAAAAGCTCACAGCTTTTTGTGTTGGAGATAGAAAAGATGCAGCTGTTGGTATTTGTTTTACTGAATGCAGGTGCAAGTTAGTTGTCCCAAAGATCATATATAACAAATACTATTCCAGATATATAAGAGAGAAGTAAATTTATGACAAACAAGAATGCTTAATTCTCTCATGGAATCTACTTGAGAAAGGCTGGGCTCTAGTCTGTTTTTGTAAGTCCCAAGAGCTAAAATTTTATTTACTTATTTCTTTATTTCTTTATTTCTTTATTTTTAAAGGCAGGGGCAGAGGCTGTATATGGCCTGCAACACCTGAAATATTTACTGTCTGGACTTTTACAGAAAAGGTTTGCCCAACTCTCCTAATGAGAATACCCAAATTTGAAACCCAGACTCTCTTTTTTATACCTGTTTGACTCAGTATCTGACTGTAAATGGGGCATAGTAATAGTACCTATCTCAGAATTATTGTGAAGATTACATATAATAATGTCAAGTTTTACAATATAGCTTAATGAATGTTATCACAGTAGATTTAATATGCAAAATAAATTATAATGGTATTTACATATGCTGTTATGAATATGGTATGTAGCATATATCAAATCTTTTCTTCTGTTGTGATGTGATGCAGTGGCATTTCAACTGAGAATACTAGTTAGTATTCAAAGCACCATAATTTATAGACTCTTATTAGAGTGGGAAGTTCCTCTTAAAAACTAATTTGTTACCCATTAAATGTTAGCACATTTTAGTGTTTGGTAAATCATTTCTCAAGGTAGTCTCTCTTTTTTTCTTTCTCTTTGAATAGCGCTAATTGGTTGTTTCTGTGTCATAACTGACTGTCTTCCTGTGGAACTTTCTCTGACTGAGGTTTGATGTCCTAGAGAAGCGGTTCTCAGATCCCTGGTGTTGAGAATGCTTGGAGAGCTACTATATTAAAAATGTCTTTGAAAATAAGTCAGCCTACTACATATTTTTTATTTATCTTACTTTAATTTTCAATTAAGTTGACATTGAATATTATATTAGTTTCAGTGACATTGAAAATTATATTAGTGGTTAGTCACTTTAATTTATGAAGTGATCCCCCAATAAATCTCATACTCACCTGGCACTGTACATAGTTATTATAATATTATTGTCTATATTCCCTATGCTATACTTTACATCTCATGATGATTTTGTAACTGCCAACTTGTACTTCTTAATCCCTCCCCCTTGTCTTCACCTGCCTCCCAACCCCACTCCCATCTGGTTATCATCAGCCTGTTCACTAATCTATTACATTTTAAACAACGTTTTAGTAAGAATCATTGTTTTCCAAAACAATATAATTAAGTGAGAAAGGAACATTGTTTTTACATTTTACAAATATGCAAATATTTGTTCTAATATTTCTTTTAAAAAATATATATATTTTATTGATATTTTACAGAGAGGAAGGGAGAGAGATAGAGAGCCAGAAACGTCGATGAGAGAGAAAGATCGACCAGCTGCCTCCTGCACACCCCCTACCGGGGATGTGCCCGCAACCAATGTACATGCCCTTGGCCGGAATCGAACCCGGGACCTTTCAGTCCGTAGACCGACGCTCTACCACTGAGCCAAACCGACCTCGGCTGTTCTAATATTTCTTGATTTAATTTGTTCCCCTTAGTGATATTTATTTATTTATTATTTATTTATTGTTAATCTTTGCCCGAGGATATATATTTTTAAAAAATATATTTTATTGACTTTTTACAGAGAGGAAGAGAGAGGAATAGAGAGTTAGAAACATCTATGAGAGAGAATCATTGATCAGCCACCTCCTGCACAACCCCCACTAGGGATGTGCCTGCAACCAAGATACATGCCCTTGACCGGAATCGAACCTGAGACCCTTCAGTCCGCAGGTGACGTTCTATCCATTGAGCCAAACCGGTTTCGGCCCGAGGATATTTTTTCATTGATTTTTAGAGGATGTGGAAGGGAGGGGGAGAGCCAGAGAGAGAGAAACATTGATGTGTTAGGGAGACATCAATTGGTGTCTCACACACCCCTATATTCCTATATTCTTCTCCTCAGCAAATAGAGAACCAAAGAAATGCAGCAGTATTTTGAAAATATAACTATTAATTCCAGCTATAATAGACAGGGTCAGGGATCGAGCCTGCTACCCAGGTACATGCCCTTGGCCAGAATCAAATTTGCTGCCCTTCAGTCCATGGCCAGCACTCTTTTCACTGAGTCAAACCAGCTAGGGCATCCCCTTAGTGATTTTAAAGACTTTGTCATGTGTCATTCTAGTCCTTTATACTTACTGTTCTTGAATGACATAGGATTTAAGGATCCATTCATTACTGTATAGTAGGGGAGGGATACGTATCCATTTAGTGTACAGTTCTCTTCCAAATATATCCAACTATTTGGGTGTTCTTTTAGCTGTAATCAACACATTTTTAGTAATTGTAGAATCAGAAGATTATACAATGACATTTGGTACTTACTGATTACTTTAGGTCATTATATAAAGTTATTTTTTTAATGTATTAACAATGTACTTGAATGTACTAGCTTGAATGTACTAACATCTATTTTGCACAGTCTTAACAGATTTTACCTGAACTGTTTATGAAGTCTTATACCATCTGTAAATTCTCCTCTGCATCTCTCTCTGAGCACCTATAAAGTCAGACTAAATTTTGCTGAAGTATCCTAATGCTTACACTTCTGTCAAAAGTACCTGTTTGTTTACTATCTGTAGCCAAGTAATCCTATATTCTTTTCCTCAGCAAATAGAGAACCAAAGAAACGCAGCAGTATTTTGAAAATATAACTATTAATTACAGCTATAATAGACAGGGCAAGAAAATTGTGACAAAAATGGATTGACTTGATCATTCCAGTTCATAATGTGGTTCATGGATTTCACTGGTGGTTCCTGAGACCCTTTCAGGGATCTGTAAGGCCAGAATTATTTTCATGATGATATTAAGTTGTTATTTATCCTTTGCACTGTGTTGATATTTGTACTTATGTTGCAAGAAAGTGGTGGCTCAAACTGCTGATGCAGACAGCTGGTGCACAAATCAAGGCAGTGGCACCAAATCGCTGGAGTACTCATTATAGTCTTCCACTGCCATACACAATAAAAAATGTCATTTTTACCTAAAAATGCCATGGGTGAGATAGTAATAAGTATTGTTTTTACAAAATGTTGACCATTGAGTACACGTCTTGTTAGTATTCTATGTGATGAAGTGGAAAGTATGCATAAAGTAATCATATGATTGAGTGTGAGCTAAACTAGGTGGTGGTGTTTTTTTTCAGGGAATGCCATTTTACTTGAAAAAATGTTTGACAAACTATGGCTAAGTGATTTTTTTTTTTTGTGGGATTCACATAACTCAGTGAACTTTCCATATGGCCAATATTTGATGTCACAAATCAAACATTGGTCAGGGATCCTTTCCAAGGGCAATATAGACCAATAGATTATTTTGTAGCAAAAAATTTACTTTAAATTAACATAGAAAGTTCACCATTTTGTCTAGGAATTTTATTACATGTATAAATTTGTGTATCCAGAATAGCTCCATCACCTTCAACAACTGCCTTGTGCTCTCCTTTGTGATCATCCTTCTCCAAGCCTTGGCAACCTCTCATCTTGTCATCATCACTATAGTTTGTCTTTTTGAGAATGTATATTAAATGACTCACATAGAATGGGACCATTTGAGACTGCCTTCATTCTCTCAGCATAATGCCATTGAGAGTCCTCGAAGTTGTATCTTTCAATATTTGTTTTTTATTTTATTTTTTAGATATTTTTATTGATTTCATAGAAGAAGGAGAGGGTGGGGAAAAGAAATAGAAATATCGTTGATGAGAATCACTGATCGGCTGCACAACCCTGGGGAAGTGCCTTGACCAGGATGGAACAGTGAGTGACCTGGTTCATAGGTCCACACTCAACACTTGTCATTTTCCTTTTTAGCCTTCCATACTTACTGGTATGAAGAGATACCTCATGGTTAAATTCATTTTGCATTTACTTTGAGCCACACCGGCCAGGCTCAATATTTATTATTTTTTAAATTAAAGTAAAATTTACTGTTTTAATAAATTTACATTTGATCATAGCCAAAAGGACAAGAAATGATATTTTAACCATTTTAAACTGTATAAATAAATCAGTAGCTTTTAGAACATTCAAATGTTGTACAGTAATCATCACTATCCAATTTCCTGGCATTTCATCACATCAAAGAGCTATCCTGTACCTATTACAGGCATACCTTGCAGATATTGCAGTTTTGGTTCCAGACCACAGCAATAAAGTGAAACCGAGCTGCACAAATTTTTTATTTTCCCAGTGCATATAAAGTTATAAGCTTACTCTATACTATACAGTTTGTCCATTGGTGGGCAAACTGGCTCTGTTGATTAATGAGTTTGCCGACTACTGCTGTAGTCTATTGTCTAATAGCATTATGTTGAAAAGAGCAATGCACATATCTTTTTAAAAAAATATATATTTTATTGATTTACAGAGAGGAAGGGAGAGAGAGAGAGAGCCAGAAACATTAATGAGAGAGAAACATCGACCAGCTGCCTCTTGCACACCACCTACTGGGGATGTGCCCGCAACCAATGTACATGCCCTTGACCGGAATCGAACCCGGGACCTTTCAGTCCACAGGCCGACGCTCTATCCACTGAGCCAAACCGGTCTAGGCAACAATGCACATATCTTAATTTAAAAATACTTTATTGCTAAAAAATTATAATCATCAGCTGAGCCTGTTGGAAAAATGACGCTGATTGACTTGCTCGATGCAAGGCTGCAACAAACCATCAATATGTAAAAAAAAAACAGCAAAATGCAGTAACTAAGTGAGGCGTGTCTCTACATAGTCACTCTCTATTTTCCCTCACCCATCCATTAACATTCTTTCTGTTTCTATGGATTTACCTATTCTGAACATCCTAAATAATAAAGAGCTAATATGCTAATTAGACCAGACTGCAGAATGACCTTCCAGAACTACTTTCTAGAACGACCAGTGGGCAGGGTTGGGGGTGGGGTGGGGCCAGTGAGCCTGCACTGCCAGGCCAGCCATGGCCGTCTGAGTGCCTCTGCAGAGGCAGGATGGGGCAGACTGTGGTGCCTGAACCTCCCATGGCCCCTCCCCCAGCTGGCCTGGCCCCTGATTGCCCCCCCACACACACACCAGTGGGGGGGGGGGGGAGAGACACCAGCACTAAGGAGCAGGGAGCCCAGCTTCTGGTTGAGCAGTGCTTCCCCCAGCTCAGCCAGAAGCTGGGCTCATAGCTGGTGAGTGCAGTGGAGGTGGTGAGAGCCTCTCCTGCCTCTGTGGTGGGTGGGTGGTTAGGATCGAGGGGTCCTGGACTACAAGAGGGATGTCCTCATGCTGGCTTAGGTGGACATTCCCCAAGGGGGACTCCCCCACCCCCCAGTGCATGAATTTCATGCACCAGGCCTCTAGTTTCATATAAACAGTCATACAATATATGGTCTTTTGTATCAGATTTCTTTCATTTAGCATAGTATTTTTGAGTCATGCATGTTGTTGTACATCAGTACAGTAGGTTCTCAGTTACATTGGAGATTCGTTCCTACAGTGCGATGTATTTTTGCCATAAGTCAGAACCCACCTACATAGCATTTATATAGTTCTCTTAATATAGCTCCTTACTTGGAGCACATACACAGCAGTAATGAAGTGAAACAACAAAAATTTAAAAGATAACAATTCCTGATCTTTACTTGTAAATAAAAATAAATAAATAAAGCACATGTGTACATACATCGAAATGACAGAACTTTTAAAAAATAAATAAATGGGAGATGGCGACGTAACCATAAAATGACATACGCTGAGTCCGATGTAACTTGAGGACTGCCTGCATTTCATTACTGTATTAATCAACTCAGGCTGCCATACAAAATACGGGATGACTTACACAGCAGGTATTTATCTTCTCATACTTTTGGAGGCCATAATCCCCAGATCAAGGCTTAGCATGGTTGGTTTCTGTTGAGTACTTCTTTCCTGGCTTGTAGATACCCACCTTCTCACTCTGTCTTCCCATGGCCTTTCCCCTGTGGTTGGGCAGGGGAGCCTTTTCATTGTTCTGTAGTTATTAGTGTGCAAGTCTTCTACCTTCTTGGTTAAATTTATTGTAAGTACTTTATTTTTGCTGATATTCTAAGTGGAATTATTTCCTTAATTTCAGATGTTCATTGTTAGTGTATAAAAATATAACTGTTAGAGTTAGGTTTAGTTTTTGTTTTTCAATTTGGATGGCTGTTATTTCTTTTCCTCTTACCTAATTGCCCTGTCTAGAACTTCCAAACAATGTTGAATAGAAATGGCAAGAGTAAATATCCTTGTCTTGTTCCTCATCTTAGTAGGAAGCTTTGTATTCTGCCATTGAGTATGTTAGTTGAGTTTTTCATAGATGGTCTTTATTAAGTTGTGAAAGCTTCTTTCTATTTTTAAATTGTTGAGTGTTTTTATTATGAAAGGGTTTTGGAATTTGTGAAATGTTTTTCTGTCAATTGAGATAATCATGCTATTTTCTCCCCTTCATTCTATTAACATGATGATTCTTTTCAGTTGATTGATTTTGTATGTTGGATCACCCTTGCATTACTGAGATGAATAAATCCATGGCCTATAGTTCTTTTACTATGCTGTTGAATTTGGTTTGCTAGTATGTATTTTGTTGAGGGTTCTTGTATCTATATTAATGAGGGATAATGGTATATAGTTTCCTCTTCTTGTGAAATCTTTGTCTTTGGTATCAGGGTAAGGTAACTCAAGGAATGAGTTAAGGAAATATATTTTCCTCTTCTACTTTTTGGAAGAGTTTGAGAAACATTGATGTTATTCTTTAAATGTTTGTCAGAATTCATCAGTGAAGCCATATGGCCCTTGGCTTTCCTTTGTCCGGGTTTTGTTTTCTTCTGTTTGTAATCCTCACCAGAGCCTACTTTTTCCATTGATTTCTGGAGTGGAAGGGAGGGGGAAAGAGAGAGAAACATCATGTGAGCGCACAACATCTTTTTATTTTCTTAGTATTTACCTGGGGGATATACTCTTAACTTTAAGACTATTTCAAATTAATAGCTTAGTTTCAATAGTATATACAGTACTTTGCTCTTATATGTCTGTCTCCCTACTTCATGTTGTTATCACAAATTACATCTTTATACATTATACTAGAGACCGGGTTCATGAAATTCATGCATGGGTGCAGTCCCTAGGGCCCCGTGCACCCTCCTCCGCCTGAGTCCCCATGCCGAGATGCCGTGAGCGTGGCTGGATGCCGTGGAGCGGGGCGCAGCGTGGGCCTTGGGGCTGCCTAGCGGTGCCACACAGAAGCCAGGCGGGCAGCATGCTCCCTCCGGCCGGCCTTGCAGACCTGCTCCTACGCGAGCCCACAGGGAGCCTGACCAGTCCCTGCGATCTTGGTGGCTGTGTGGCCCCGTTTACCTGGAAAAGGGCACGCAAGTATGGGCAGGCTCCTTGTGGGCACCAGGCACCTGAGCATGAGGCTTCCTCAGTGTGTGAGCCCTGGCAACCTGGGGGAATGTAGCAAGGGGAGTGAGAGTCAGCTTGGTGGACACCCCTCATTCTCATCGCACCTCCTTCTCTGTAACCCTGACTTCCAGGTAGTTGGTAAGAAGTCGCAGCCCCACATCATAGTGAACAGTCAAACTCCGTTGAACCACCGCCTGAAGGGACAATTTGCAATTAGGTTTTTATTATATAGGATGCTCAACATAGATTTGTAATTGTTTATGTAGTTGTTTTTTAAATTATATATGAATAAAAGGAATTACAAACCAAAATACAAACTTCTTTCTTTTTTCTTTCTCAAACACTTTATAATATAGTGCTATTATGCTTTCAGATACTATTCTAAACACTTTGCAGATATTTAATAATTAAACTTTGAGATCAAGCCAAGGAAGATGAGACATAGAGAAGACAAATAACTTGCCCAGAGCTATTAAACTATTAAAAGGCAAAGTCAGAAATTTGAACCCAAGTAGTCTGGCTCCAGAATCCGTGCTCTTAACCACTAGTCTCTTTACTTTGTAGAGAACTAGTTTCTTTTTTACATTACAGCATTGAGTGTAAAATTTCAGTTAGATACATAAAATATACACATTCATGTTTAAAATTCAGAACAGATAAAGTGAATGATATTGGAAGTCAATTGAGAAGAAAGGGTCAGAAGGAACTTTTGATCTGTGGCCTTGAAGACTAAGAAGGTTCAAGAGTCAAGATTTGTGAAAAGGACATTTTAAGTAGAAGGAACAGAGTGAGGAGAAGAATCAAGAAAAGGAAAAGCAAGTTATAGTCAAGAAACAGAATAGTTTGAGTTGAATGTAGTTGAAGGCAATTGGACGAGATTGTTGAAAAGGTTCACTTTTGGAAGGACTTAAATGCCAGACCTCATAGTTTGGATTTTATTCTGCAGGGAGTAGGTAATCATTGAAGTTTTTGAGTAGGGGAAAACTATGAAGAATTTACTTTATATGTAAGTATGAATGAATATAAATCAGAAGGCTAGCTAAAACTTTGGTGTAATTTAAATATTTCTCAACAAACTGAAGCTTATTCTAGTGGAAGCCAGATTCAAGTTTGTTCTTTTGTATAGCCGCCATGTATTGAAGTATGTTGGAGGCATGTTATAAAATGGATTTTAATAATGTAAATTAGATATAGTTAAAGAAATGTGTTTATTATATCCAAAATTATGTGCTTCCTTTTTAAAATAATCTCTTGTATGAGGTTGGGGGGGTATGATTTACATTTTAATTATTTACCCTCTATATAAAACCTAAGATGCAAAATTTCTCCTTGGGAATTTGACTGGGAGACCAGGATATTGCACGCTATGACACACACTGACCACCAGGGGGTGGTGCAGAACAAAGGAATGCCCTGGCTGGCAGCCTGGGAAGGGAGGCCCCAACCTGCAGCTGGAAGGCCCTGATCTCCAGCCAGGCTTAGGAACCCTGCCCGTGCGCAGATTCTGCTCTCTGGCCTCTGGTATATAGATCTGCTAGTAATTTTTGAGTGCTTACAACCAAGTTTTTTGCTAGATGCAAAGTAAGATCTAGTCATATTTTTCAGTCTTTTTCTTCCAAATCAGTAAATATTGCAATGCTCCAGTAATCACTCCTCTACCCTTCCCTACTTTTTATCTTCTTTTATTAACTGAATACGATCTCATCTAAACCTGTCCTGGATACCTACATGGTTTGCTTCCTCACTTAATTTAGTATCCTTTATTTTGTAAGGCTTTATTTTACCACTCTTTGATGATTTCTAGTTTTATATCACTAATCTTGTTAGCTCCTTTTAACTTTAAATTCACCTATCCAATTGCCTCCTACATATATCCACTTTGATTTCTGAGATAAGTCAGATTTAATGTGTCCAAAACTGAACTAGATAGATCTGTTAAACCTTTCTCCTCCTGCCTTCTCCATCTTAGAACGCTATATTACCATATACCCATTTCTCAGACCAAAAGCCTAAGTATTGCTTCCAGCTCCTTCATATTCCACATTTAAAGCATCGTCAAACAAGTTGATTTTATCTTCAAAATGTACTGTATATCCAGCCACTACTCTCTACCTCCATTACTGCCACACCAGGTCAAGTTACCAGTATCTCTTGCTAAAACTGTTGTAATATAACAGTCTCCTAATAATGCTTTCCTTATAATTAGTTATCCGTATATTCACCTGGAAATCTTTTTTTTAATTAAAAAACATTTTATTTGTTTATCTTTATTTTTTTAATATATTTTATTGATATTTTACAGATAGGAAGAGAGAGAGAGTTAGAAACATCGATGCCTCCTGCAATCAGCTGCCTCCTGCACATCACCTATTGGGGATGTGCCCGCAACCAAGGTACATGCCCTTGACAGGAATCGAACCTGGGACCTTTCAGTTCGCAGGTTGACGCTCTATCCACTAAGCCAAACCAGTTTCGGCTCACCTGGAAATCTTAAATAACACAAATCTGATCATATTGCCTCCACTACCACCTAAATGTAAACCTAGTGGATTTCTATTAAATTCAAAATCCAATCTCCTCACCGTGATCTTGTTTCTTGATCCCTGATCTTATCTCCTACTTTCAGTCTTAGTTAATTTGCTCAGGTCATACCAACTTTCTTGCTGTTTCTCAAATATATCATACTTCACACTATGTATTGCTTTAGTATTGTGCCCTCTGCCTAGAATGTTCCTGTCCTGGATACCTACATGGTTTGCTTCCTCACTTCATTCAGTATCTGAAAATGTTGACTCCTAGAATCTTTTTTGAGCCTTAAAAAATTCTCCTTACTGTCTCCCTACCCAGCAGGTCTCAGAGTTTATCAGGATTTGTTGTTACCCTCTACTCTGCTATATTCTTCTTTGACTACTACTTCTGTTTCTCCTTATCACACATTTATCATCATCCTTATTTGTATAATTTCTCTCCCCTGCCATAAAGTTAGGGACTTTTGTCTGTGTTATTCATAGCTGCATTCCTAGTGCCTGACTCATAGTAGACACAGTATCTGTAGTCCACCAAGGAAAAGTCTTAGAAACAATAGAAATTATTTTTGCTTCATTAATCTAAAAAACAAATAAACAAAAGGCCAAAAGAATATGCTGATCTCCCATATTGTATTGCATTTTTAGTATCTTTGAGAAAATATAATAAAAGGATATTATGAATTCAGTAATGCTTTTAAAAGAAATATGTATTTTGTTCACAGCAAAATGTGTTCAGTAGAGTAGTGGTTGTATATGCAAGCACATTTTTTTTTTTACTTAATTTACAAACAGTGCTCATACGGATTTACTGACCTTGTAATGACTTGAGTTTCTCTAAGGAATTTTGGCTCATAGATTGTGAACTCCTAGTATAATTGACTCATTCCTAATCAACTTTAAATTTGCATTTAAATGGCTTCTTTTTAGCATAATTACTCTGCTGAAGACAGTTTGATATCACTGGAAAAATGAACCAAAACTGCCCTTGGATTTCCAAAGAACTAAATTCATCTGGACTAGCTATTTTACTATTTGTATGATTTTGGTTACTTAACATCTTAGAACTTCACTTATGGAATTAGGTATGTAGACATAATTATATTAAATTATTTTGGTAATGTTCCAGCTACTCAATACATATTTCTTTTTCTCCTTAATCTATTAATATCACTGTTATATAGGACTTCATCTTTCCTAATTTATTTCTGTCTTTGCTGTGGTTACAGCTTTGCAAATACACAAAAGTATCCTGTCATCTCTGTTGATGGGCCAGCAAAGCAAGCCATTAATTATGTTCTGGTTTTAGATCATAGATACAGGAAACTTGGTTGAGCTGGAGCAGAAAACTATCCTTTTTCTATCAGATATCAATTACCCTTCTGTTTTATTTCTATTTCTGTGGGTTTTCAACATGACAGATACACAGAATGGAGCCATTATGGAATTTCAAACCACTCATGTAAATATAAGGGTATAGTAATTAAGAAAATTGTGAAAAAGAAAGTTGTGTTTGCATTCATCCAACAAATAGTATTGACTGCAGTTTAAGGAACAGGCTGATGTTTAAAAAAAGATGAATAGGCTTCATTTATTTGCTCAATATCTAGTGGATAAAGTGCCCCCAAAATTATAGTTTATAAGCAGTGCAACTTCACCACTGATGAAGATGTTCCTAACTTTGCCTGGGGCTTATGGGATGAGAGAAAGGATGCCTTAGAATTAAGTAGATTGAGGCTTGCAAGAGAACGTTCTAGCCAGAGGAAGTGCTATCCTTAAAAAACATGGAAGTATTGATACTTATGTAATGACTAGAGGCCCAGTGCATGAAATTTGTGCATGAGTTGGGTCCCTAGTGGCTGCCAGGTGGGGCCTCCCTTCGTTCTGCACCGCCCCCTGGTGATCTGCACATGTCATAGCGAGCAATTGAACTCCCGAGGGGACACTTTGCATATTAGGCTTTTATATATATAGATTAATCAGTCTGGCCAGAGCAGTTTATGTGACAGAAAATAGTGGTAGGGGAGACTGTAAAAGTAGTTTGGGACTAAGAGAGAACTCGGTGATCTTGCATGTCATCCAGGAATGTGAAGTTTTCAATATTGTCAGTGGAAAATCATAAAAGGTTTGGTAGGACAGTATTACATTATTTGGATATATTATATTTTACTTATCCTAGATTGCTTCTTAATACAAAATAATTAAAAATTTAGTTCTCTTAAATCACTCCTATACTTTATTCTTTATTAAAGCAAAATAAACAAAATAAATAAGTGAACCAAGTTACCATAACTTAGGAAAAGGATAACAGGCACACGCGGAGTGGCTCAGTGGTTGAGTGTTGACCTATGAACTAGGAGACAGGGTTCAATTCCTGGTCAGGATCCGTGCCCTGATTTCAGGCTTGATTCCCAGTAGGAGAGCGTGCAGGAGGCAGCCAATCAATGATTCTTATCATTGATGTTTTTATCTCTCTTCTCCCTTCCTCTTTAAAATAAATAATATTTTTTTAAAAAAGAATAACAGAATAAATCCAAAGAAAATATAAAGATAATGAAACTTAGAATGAAAATTAATGAATTATAAAACAAAGATATGATAGAGAAGATTAAAAAAAAAGTCAAAAGTGGATTTTTTTGGGGAGGGGAGGGTGGATAAAACCTTAGAAAACAAACCTGGCAAGATTGATTTAAAACAAACAAACAAACAAACGCACAAACTATTACCAAAATGAAGATTATAACTATAGGTAAAAGATTTAGGAAATACAGGATTTAAATAGAGGTCTGGATTTGAATGGGTTCCTTTGGGTATCAAAATATAAGGAAACCAGAAGCTCAAAATCAGGCATATAGAGCCCTAATATAAGGAACATTGTGGGAAACAGGAAGACCTTTCCATCTTTTCTGGAGCATTAAATCTCCGTGAGGAGATGAGATACAAATGTATGAAAAATAAGACAGGGTTTAGGTAGTCTATAACAATTTACTTTACAGAATACTTATATAGACAGTACTTTACACATGACAGGAAACATAAGGCAATTGACATTTACTTAAAAGGAGGAAATGATATGTGAATTCTGAAGATGAAAAAATTAGAAACTGAAGCTCCGTGAGGGCAGGTATCATGTCAGCTCACCACTGCCACTCGGTGCCAGCCACTGCCCCTGGTTGGAAGGCAGGCTCTTAATTAATGTATATTGAATAAGCAAATACGTATTTTTAAGCAAGTTGAAGAGTGCCTTGAAGAAGATAATTTATTTGGGCAGAGATGAGATGCAAAGGTTTGAGAAAATATTAGGAGGTAGAAATGATAACTGACTATATTAGAACACATAACTGACTGAAGCTGTGAGAATGAGCAGGAAGGTTTTGTGAACTGGCTGCTTTTTAATAGTAGGCTGGGGTCAAATTATAAGCTGCTTTGATTGCTGTTTTTTAAATAATGTAAATTTTTCTGAATAGATGGTAGCATTGTTAAAGCTTTGCTTCATGAATGCAACCTGAAGACAGTGCAGGCTGCAGTGAGGAAGAGTCTAAAAGACCAGCTCTGAGACCAGTTGTAATGTTGGATAGGAATTCTTGGATAGTGATCATGTTCAGTAAAGTCATTAATATTTCTTTATGTGTAATATATTACATAAAAGTGCTTTTTAAACCCTAATGATTGAACATAATGACATGGCTATCTTTTTCAGTATTTATTTAATTTTCCATGACATTTTGTTACTGATCTTGATGGCTTTTCTATGAGATCATGGTATAAATTTTGAATACATTTGTTCTTCCCTTATTTGCCTTTTGTTAATGTCAAGCACAGCACATGAGACAGTCCTTGTTGCTATGCAACTGCTAAATCCAATATTTAATATTAATAAACTGAGTGGCATTAAGTTCAGTTAACAGAGGGTAGCAAAATATGGCTTTACAGTGTCAAATCAATAATATCTGAGATTTAATGTATTGTTGCAGATATGAGCAAATGAAAAGTGACTTATTTGTTAATATTTTAATTAATTACTAGCTTTATGACAAGATTTTTAAATTATTTCACTTCCTTCTTTCCCTTTCTCTGCTTTTTGCTCTGTGATTTGGTTTTTATTACTGTCTATTGTGTTATTGATGAAGTTTTTTTCTGTTTTCTTATTCTTTCAGGTTCCATTGTCCTTTGTAATTTTAAAAATTTGATCTTCTAAAGCTTTGTTTTGTTTTTGTTTCCCAATATTAGTTCTTGCTGTATTTACACTTTTCCTTTTCAAGAATTTATGGTTAGGCCGAAACCAGTTTGGCTCAGTTGGTAGAGCGTCGGCCTGCGGACTGGAAGGTCCCAGGTTCGATTCCCGTCAAGGGCATGTACATTGGTTTCGGGCACATCCCCAGTAGGGGATGTGCAAGAGGCAGCTGATCGATGCTTCTCTCTCATCCATGTTTCTGGCTCTCTATCCCTCTCTCTTCCTCTCTGTAAAAAATCAATAAAATATATTTTAAAAAAAGAATTTATGGTTAGCATACAAGTTTCAAATTTGTTATGATTTCTTATAAACCCAGGTGCAAGGAAATTAGATTTGCTCTTCAGGGTAAGAGCCACCTGTATTCTCATTTAGCAATTACTTTCAAGATACTGAAATATTTGTAAAATCAATTCTTTTTGTGGGGGGGCGGTAGGAGGGTTTTAGAGTTAGAGGCATCCTATAGCCTTTTTTTAAGGCTAGTGTTGGGAATATCTAGTTTGCAGAGATAGATTAAATCTAGCAAATCCTTTTCATTCTCTTACCTACCACTGCCTCTTTACTCTCAAAAACCTCAGTGCAACCCTTTCTCCTTTCTAGTGTGGGGAAGGAAGATCATAGTAATTTAGTAGAAAATGTTTTAATTGTAGCAGGCAAATAATAAACAGGCATATATACTTCCCAGTTTCTTAAATATAATTTTGATGGGAAAGAATTAAGAATTAAAAAACCAATTCTAGTGGAAAATCTAGAATCTAAAAAATAGTGCAGAAAAATCAACTAACTACAATGTAGATAACACAAACTAGAGATTACTCTTTAATTATGGCTTAATGCTAAGGACAAAGAAATTCCTAAAATTACAATGTTATTCTTATAACCAGCAAACTAGGTAGATGGCCTTGACTGGGAATTGAACCTGAGACCGTTTGGTGCATGGGCCAATGCTCCAACCACTGAGTTGCACTGTCCAGGGCTCTCATATTTTTGTATGTGTAATTAGTGGGTTTTAACTTCATAAAGGAACCAGTAAATAGTTAATTGTGGCAATGTGAAATAACCACAACGGTGTTTTCCTGTTAAAATGTTATATAGTAGTTGCGCTTTTTTTGTAGTGATATATATTGGTGTTCTCAGGATTTTCTTTCTTAAAAAAACTATTAGCTTGGCCCAGCCGGTGTGGCTCAGTGGTTGAACATACCAGACCTGTGAACCAGGAGGTCACAGTTTGATTCTGTCAGGGCACATGCCCCATTGTGAGCTCAAACTCCTGTATGGGGCTTGCAGGAGGCAGCCCATCAATGATTTCCTTCTCATCGTTAATATTTCTCTTTCCCTTTTCCTTCCTCTCTCTGAAATCAATAAAAGCATATTTTAAAAAACCTATTGGCTTGAAAATATGTTGTCTCTGTTGATTTTAGAAAAATACTATTTGATTAATCCAGAATGTTGTGGAAACTTTAAAGCAGTTTGACTCTTATTGGGAAAGGCACCTTTTACCTAGACTTTGAGTGTTTTTATAAAGAAGTATTTGGGATTTTGGAAGATGGAAGAGAACCATGAGTTTCCATTCCTTACTTGTTATTTCTAGCATTGTCCGTTTTATGTACCGTATTTGCCGGCGTATAAGACGATTTTTTGGCCCTGAAAAATATGCCTCCAAGTGGGGGGTAGTCTTATACGGCGAGTATATAACAAACTCTGTATTTTGAGTGGAAATGTTAGGGGGTTGTCTTATACGCCCAGTCTCTTATACGCCGGCAAATACGGTATTTTTCAGGGCCAAAAAATCGTCTTATACGCCGGCAAATACGGTAGTTCTGGAATGTGCTCTGAATTTGTACTGAATGTCAATCATTGACAAAAATGCAAAGCCTCTTTTTAGGATTTGTCATTGACACTCTTCCCTTAGCATCTCTTCAATAATAATCTATGGATCCTTGAGAACTGGAGGAAAATCCCATCATTTTTTCATGCGACAGATTACTATTAAACTACAATAGGGAATATTATAATAATGGATTTTTTTCCATCCTTTCAGGGTTTGAAAGTATTCTTGAAGGGCTGTTTGGACCTGCATTTTTAAAAGATCTCAGTTTACTTAAAGGTATTAAAAATACATATTTTTTTAAAATTTAAAAATCATCCTGGTGACATGATACCTTGGTGATTTAAGCCTCTGTCTTCTCTTTTTGTGGATTAAAGCTATATCAATGTAAGCACCTTTTTGTCTTTAGTTAATAATGCAAAATATATGTACGAATAAGGTATATTAACTAGTGAGCAGTATTTAAGATTTTACATAAGTAGGAACCTGTCTGCTATTAAGTAAATAAACTTTTGTTGAAATAATATTTTTGACATTCTTATTTGTTTCCTGAAAAATCATCATTTGTGACTATTAATTTGTTATTCCTACTATTTTTGCAGACTGTGAACCTGAAAGCATTTCTGATTGGACTTTTGATGAAAATTGTCTATTCTGTTGCTTGAGAAGAGATAAAGTAAAGGTAACCATGAAACTTGTCTAGTGCATTTTATAGTTTTTATTTTTTTCAAAATTTGATTACTTTGGTGGAGACTTGTAGGAAAAGAAAGGTATGAGCCTGTATCTATCTATCTATCTATCTATCTATCTATCTATCTATCTACCTATCTATCTATCTATCTATCTATCTATATAAAGGCTAAGTGACCGGCCGACTGGCCCGTATGTATGACACACACTGACCACCAGGGGGCAGACGCTCAATGCAGGAGTGACTTGGCACCCTAGAACCAGAGAAGCGGGAGCCTGACTCCTCATGGGGCTGCACAATTCCACCTTTGGCCATGGGTCATGTTATTGGGGCACTATCGTCCAGAATCTGGTTTACTGCTGAGCTGCGGTAACTGCAGACACCCTTCGAGCTGTGGCTTGGTGCTGCCCCAAGTGCAGCTGGTGGGGAAGGACCAAGAGAGGCTGGCTCCAGGGCGTGTTCAGCCCAACTCACCCAGTCACGCTCCACCAGCCACCTTCTAATCAATTTATTTTCAATGTGCACAAATCTGTGCACCGGGCCACTATCAGTTATTCCCTCACCTATATTATAAAGAGGAAGTATGCAAATTGGCCATCACACCCTAACAAAGATGGCGGCGTCCAGTCCCCTCTGCCCCACCAGATTCCCACAGTCCTTTTAGCTCTGCTGGGGTGGGGGGTATAAGTGGTAGTTTGTGGTGCGGCCTGGCCACAGTCCCACAGTCTTCTTTTCAGTCCAGCCAGGGAAGGGGGGGCAGCTGGTGCACGGTGCGGCCAGATCCACCCTTAAGCCCCCAGGTGTCCAGGGCCGGCCCAAGGCGTAGGCAAGCCCAGCCACCCAGGGCCTCCTGAAGCTCACGTAACCAGAGCCGGAGGAGGCTTGCACTGCTGGCAGTGGCGGTAGCAGAGGTGTGATGGGGCATCGCCTTCCCCTGATTGCCAGGTCACCTCCCACTCCTGAGGGCTCCTGGACTGTGAGAGGGGGCAGGCTGAGGTGAGGGACCCCCCCCACCCCCTCCAGTGCATGAATTTTCATGCACCAGGCCTCTAGTTTACTTGTAAAAGATTTGATAGTAACTCAGTTTGCAATTTATAGTCTGCTTATTAGCCTTTGGAGAAATATATAGTCCAGCATGTGTTGCATTTATTCATATAGTTCACTAGGTAGAATATCTGACTGAGTGTCAGTTAATTATTCCGCCTAGTTATTTATTTTAAATATGAAGTGTATGGTAATTCAAGTAATGGGAGTCATTTGGACAAAAAGAATAGCACATGACTCTGGATCAAGTAGCTACTAATTTATGTAGATTTATGATAGATTATGACTTATTCTTTAGTATAAGATGTTTCTTAATAACATTTGAGTATGATTGCTCTTTGTATTCAAATGCAGAAATTGGCTATAGCTTTCGTTTTTGTTTCGTGTTAAATAAAAACAAATAGAATTTTGGTTTAAAAACATTTCAGTTTTGTTGGAAAAATTTATTAGTAACGGTTTTCTGTCTTAAGTTTCTTTTCATGGTACGTCTGTTCCCAGTTTTAAAGCTTTGAAAACATTTTTAATTTCTTCCTCTGCCTTGTTCATGTCTAACTTTACCAGATTGTATCAGTTATTCCTTCACCAAATTTCATCCCCCTCTCCCACCCTCCATTCATCATGGTACTTCGAGCTTTTAGCTTATTTCTGAACTCCTGAAATAGCATGATTCATCCCTGAGTTGTCTTCAGTCTGTTAAACGCTGCTACAGCCTTGACCCTCATCCCTCCATAGTGTGTGAATGTTACCCTATACTGAGTCTCCAGTGAGTTTCTCATTGTCTTCTGGGTATGTTAGTCTAACACTCAGTGACTTAGTACCATCCACAGTTCATTTGTCTTTCTAATGATGTCCCACTCGTGTTCTATATGTTTTTCTTTTAACTCAACTGGTCTGATAATTTGTATTAAACAACACGCTTTTACTATTTGGACTACAACATGGCACGCCTGTTATTCTCAATAGCTTGAATCCCCTTGCTCTTACTCTTGTCTGAAAATTATCATATGACGCCTCAGGACTGGCAGATTTTAGCTAAAATGATTTTAGACACCAGTCAATGTTATGGAGAACAGAATATGATAAGATCTGTGAACAGCAGGCTGAGATCTATGCCACATCTGGCTGTAAGTCCCAGACAATGTAAAACATCTGAAAGATCCATGAAAATATCTGATTTATTAAGTCTTGTTTATGTGTTATGTGCACTTGTAAATATCATATATATGAGTGCTGATTGTTGTTTTATCTGTTGTTTGGCTTAATTTGTTTATTGTTAGTCTATTAAGCATGCCTCTGATTTATCTTCATAGAAAAGAAACAGGTAGTCAGGACCATTACTGACTTTCCCTAGAGCAAGCAGAATGTGGGGATTGGGAGAAAGGAACAAAAGAAAAGAAAAGAAAAAGAATAGTTTATTAAATGAGTCTATCATTTCTTTCTGGCCATGAGTATAGGTCTCACTTCTTTTGTTCAAATTCAGTGTAATATTTCGCCCCAAAGCCACTGTGTTTTCTTCTAAAGGTTTTAGAGTTTTAGGTCTTTGGTCCATTTTGAGTTGATTTTTATATATGGTATAAGGTAAAGATACAATTTCATGCTTATGCATATGGATATTCAGTTCTCTCCGCATCATATGTTAGAAAAGAATGTCTTTGCTCCTGGCACCCTTATCAAAAATCATTTGACTATTTATGTCTGGGCTCTCTATTCTATTCCATTATTCTATGTGTCCGTCTTCTTGCCGTAATCATAATTGTTTTGATTACTGTAGTTTTGTAATTAGTTTTAAAATCAGGAAATGTGGTGTCTCCAGTTTTGTTTGCATTTTCAAGATTGTTTTAGTTCTTTGCGGTCCCTTGAAATTCCATATGAATTTTAGGATGGATTTTTTTTCTGGAAAAAAAATGTCATTGGGATTTTAATAAGGGTTGCATTAAATCTATAGGTCATTTTGGGTAGTATTGACATCTTAGCAAAATTAAATCTTTGCCTGTTGCTTATATTTTTTGTTTTAAAAAATTTCAGTTTCTTATTTCTAAAGTTAAAATCAACAATATCTATTTCACTGTTGGAAGTGTGTCAAAAGTGCCAGCTACTGTGGTTGAATTATTTCAAGTGATTAAAAAGATGTTTTAGCCACAGATGCTATTTTCAAGAAATTTATAGTGCAGTAGAGGAAGTTAGAAATATACACATAAAAGCCCAGTGACCATAATGGCAGAACAACTGCTTGACCAGTCCCTATGAGGTGCACTGAACACCTCTGGTCCCGGCAGGCTCCAATCACCCGATGGCGAATGGAGACTCAGGGTGGGTGGCAGGGGATGTGGGCGGTGCCAGGAGAAGACCCCCACGTCGGGGGTGGAGCAATGAGCGGGCAGGATCAGCTGACTTGTTGGTCCCTCCCCCTGGCTGTCAGGCTCTGATGGCAAACTGGGAACCTGGGTGGATGGTGGGGGGGGGGGCGGGTAGGGCCAGATACCGGCAGCCGGAGAAGATGGCCCTGATCACAGGCTAGGCCTAGGGACTGTACCTGCACACAAATTACCTGCGCCGGACCTCTAATCCTATATAATAGAGAGGTGATATGCAAATTAACCTTTACACCCTCACAAGATGGCTGTTTATGACCCGGCCGGCAGGGGGGTTAGTGAGGGACAACCAAACAACTGAACAAGCAAGACTCTGTGGGGCCACCAGGCCATTTCGGGGGCCATAAGGGGTGACCAGGTTGGCAGGGTGGGGGTGGGGTGGGGGGGCAGAGATGGCAGTTGGGAGGCAATTTAGGCTGGTGGAGGGGTAGTAAGGGGTGACCAGGCCAGCGGGGTGGAAGTTAGGAGCAACTAGGCCAGCAGGGAGGGGGCCATTGGGGATGACCTGGCCGGCAGCGGGAGGGGGAGGGCAGTTAGGGGCAACCAGGCAGGCAGGCAGGTGAGCAATTAGGAACCAGCGTTCCAGGATTGTGAAAGGGTTATCTGACTGTTGGTTTAGGCCCTATCTTCAGGATTGGGCCTAAACCGGCAATCAGACATCCCCCAAGGGTTCCTAGATTGGAGAGGGTGCAGGCTGAGCTAAGGGGGTCCTCCAGTCCCCCTTCACGAATTTTATAAACTGGTCCTCTAGTATAAATATAATAAAGGTAATAAAACCACTGCTGCCAGAGCAGTATGAAATGTTGTAGGAGTTTTGTAAAAGGCAAGATTGCCCTCTACTAGGCTTTATACTACTGTTGCCTCAAATATGCAGTTGGATATCATTGGGCATCTACATGTCCAGAGTCACTATGAAGAGCAGATAGATATTCAGGAAGTCTTCTGATTGAGATTAGGTTGTGAATGAGAATTGAGATAGTATAAACTTTTAATTTCTAACCACTGGAAGGATATAAAAAACCATTGCTATTGACTGTGGGGGTGGCTTTCATTTGTCTTTTAATATTCATAACAACTTGTACATGTATAATGTAAGAATAGCTATAACAGCAAATGTTGATTACAGATACTGGTGAATTAAAGATAATGGTAATAAGAGTCACTTGCCACTTACACTTCAGGCTTTATTTTCATGAACAGTAACAGCAATTAAATATATTGAGTCATTCAGGGCCCATTTGTTGTACATTTTGAATACCATATTTAATTCTTGATGTGCATTCAGACTTCAACTTTTATTATTTTCTTACTAGAAGCCCGATGCACGAAGATTCGTGCAAGAATGGGCCTTCCTTTCCTTGGCTGCCGGCACCGCTCTTCTGCGCTGGCACCACCTTTCCGCTCCAGCCTCTGGAGCTGCCTCTCTCCTCTCCAGCACTGCCTTCCCATGCTGCCCAGAGGCCCTGGGTGGCTGAGGAGGTGCAGAACACCTCTGTCATTGCCATGGTGATGATGCAAGTGCCCCACCCCCAGCTGTTTGGTGGTTGTGTATGCAAAGTAGCCCACCATCTTTGATGGGTTAATTTGCATACTCCTGATTGGTTGGTGGGCATTGCGAAGGTATGGTCAATTTGCCTCTTTCTCTAATTAGTGTATATTCTTTAATTTGATGGTTTGCTTAACAAAATTTAAGGTAACATCGACGTATAGTAAAAATTGCATTAAGCACAGTTCATATTTGTTAATGTAAAAAGTAGTAATTGACATGGAGTAAGAAGGTTTCCTTTTACATCACTGACCTTAATAAGTATGAGCATTTTAAATGGTGGAGCCATTTTTCCTAACATTTGCTGGCATTTAAAATAAAAAGATGTTGGAGAGTGGCATTTAAATCAATGAGTTGCAGCTTGTCTGTTCCTTTTAGTTCATTGCATAAAATGTCAGTAAGTCATGGGCAGCGGATTTGGCTGTAGCTATATGCCCATGACCTACTCAGGCCTTTCTAACAGAGTTATTATGAGCCTTGCATATATACTCATACTTTTGATTCTCAGATTTTCTATACCATATGGTATGAATTTTTAAATACCATTTAAATAAAGTCAGTTACATAGTGGGCATGGACCTGAATTTAGACATGAATGGCTCTAAAATGTCACCCCTTAAGTTTTGTGTTATCCTGCTGAAATGTAGGCCATCTTGTCTTTCCTAAGTGAAACTTGTCCTTACTACTTCCATTTCCTTTCCTGAGGTGTTACCTCTGAAAAAGAAAATAATCAACTATGTAAGTGTTCTCCCCCATTTGTTTCCTCCAAAACACCCACACTCATAAGATGGCAAATATTAGAGTTACAAAAGAAAATTTTTAAAGTTTAACTTTATTAACTGTTGATTGCCCCGAGGTCTAACTCCCATGCCAACATAACTTTGTTGCTTTATTAAGTAATGTCCTTGCTATTTAAGGAACCACAGAGCTACTTCTGTTATAGTTCTTTGAGACCTTTAATAATTCTCTCTCACCAGGGTTAGCAAACTATGATCTGTTCCCAAACCCGTCTCACAGCATGTTTTTATAATACTGTAAGCTAAAATACTTTTTTTAAGGAAAGAAGAGATGTTGCAGAGACTGTATGTGGTCTACAAAGCCTAAAATATTTACTGTCTTGCCTTTAACAGAAAATTTATTTCCTTTTTTCTTTTTTTTTGCTCTCTTCATTAGGTCATTGAGATATTAATAGAAACCTCAAAATTAACTTCCATGTCCTACCTGTTTATTCTCTCTGCTCTTCATCTTCCTCAGACTGTATATCACAGCAACCCATAACACAAGCAAATATTATTTAATGGCAAGACAGTGGGGATTATGGAGGAGACAATGGAAGGAGAGAGAAGGGAGATGTGTCTTGTGGGAGAAGCGTAGGGGTCAGCATTTACCCACTATATAGCTTTTTCTTTGAAATAACTCGACATTTATAGAAAAGTTATAAGAATAAGAACTTTTATATACCCTTCATCTAAACTCACGAATTGCTAATCTTTTGCCAAATTTGGCTTATTCATTCTTTCTCTTATATATTATATGTAGCACACACATTCTCCTGAACCATTTGAGAATAAGATACAGGTATATCCCTCATACCTCTTTATTCTTAAATGTTTTTGTGTATATTTCCCTGTGTCCTAAGAATAAGGATATCCACTTCTTTAACTACATAGTATAGTTACCAAAAATTAGGAAAGTTAACTTTGATATGTGATTACCTACAAATCTCAAATTTGCAGAATCTGCATTCCCATCAAACTCCCCAGCTGGCCTCCTGAAATAGCCAAAACAGTTTTGTAAAATAACAAATTAGGAGGACTCACACTTTGCAATTTTAAAACTTAATACAGAATGACGGTAATCAACATAGTGTGTTACTAGCATAGGATAGATAGAAGTATAGATTAATGGAATAGAATTGGATGTCCAGAAGTAAAATTATGGCCAGTGATTTTTCACAAAGGAAGTCAGACCCCCTTTTTATTCCCTATACAAAAATTTACTAAAAGGATCATAGACCTAAAAGTAAGTCCTAAAACTTAGAAAAAAACATAAGAGTAAATCTACATGAACTTGGTTTAGCCACTATTTTTTCATATACAATATAAAAAGCAAAAATGATAAAAGAATATAGATAAATTATAATTCATTAAAATTTAAACACATGAAAAGATGCTCAATTACCCTAGTCCTTACAGGAATGCAAATGTAAACCATGAGCTACAACTTCTCATCTACTAGGGTAGTGTAATAAAAAAGATAACAAGTGTCTATGAGTATGTGGAGAAATGGAACTCCTATTATTATTTTTTAATAAATCTTTTATTACTCAGATTATTACAATTGTTTCTCCTTTTTCTCCCCCAAAGCTCCCTACCACCCAGTTCCCTTCCCACCCTCTGCCCTTACCCTCTCTCCATCCATTGGTTATACGATTTCAATCCAGTCTCTCACTGCTTCCCACCCCCTTATCCTCCTGATAATTATCAATCCACTCCCCTTCTTTGCCCCTGATTCTACTATATTCACCACTTTATTCTGTTCCTCTGATTTTTTTTTTCTTCTCTTTTCCTTTTTTCCGTATATGAATTTCAAGTAGGACACTCTCTCTCATTTGTTTTTGTAGGGAAATACAACAGTGTTCTGTAGCTAATGGCTGCAGACTGTCCAAGTGTCTCAGGACCACATGAATAGAATCCGCTCCTCCTCCGGTTCACACACACGTCCCACCGCTTCCCCAGGGCACACGGCTCTCTTGGTGTACACGGCTCCCCAGGGCACATGGCCCCCCTTGGGGCACACGGCTCTCCCCGGGGCACACTGTCCCCAGGGGAACACAGCTCACCCGGGGCACATGGCTCTCCCGGGACACCTGGAACTCCTATTATTGCTGTGGGGAATATAAAATGGAGTAGCTACTTTGGGTAATGGTTTGGCACTTCTCAAAATGGTAAGCATAGTTAACATACAACCCAGAAATTCCACTTCTAAGTATAAATGTCCAAGAGAAATAAAAATATACATCCACACAAAAACTTACACATATTAAAAGCAGCATTATTCATATTATAGTAGCCAAAAAGTAGAAACAACCCAAATGTTCATCAACTGGTAAATGGATATGTGATATATTTATACAGCGGAATATTATTGAGGAATAAAAATGAAGTAAATACTACATGCTACAAGTTGGATGTCCTTTAAAACATTATTCTAGAAGAAAAGTAATTTGTCCCCCAAAACCCCACAAATATTGAATGATTTCACTTATATGAAGTCTATCTAATTTTATCCTTTAGTGGGTAAATAGTATAGTATATATATCTAAATAAAACTTTTAAAAACACACAAAAAAAGATATGGCCATAATTTATATGCACCAGGTAAAAGTCATCTGTGTATTTCAGAGGCCAGGTTGATAAAATGGTTAATTGTTGGGTTCAAGAAAAAAATATTTACCACCTACCTTATTGAACGTTCAGTTAGTTGCTCTGTGTTGATTTAGATTAGAAAGTAGCTTGAAAGCTACATGAAACATAGTTTAAGGATAGATGTTTTGTTCAAAGTCTGACCGAATTGACTTTCTATAGGACTATTAGGGAATTAAGTTTAAGTCCAGTTTATGCCATTCAATGTCTGTGTGTTTTTTAAAAATCTCTAAATGAAATGGCATCAACAGTTGAGGACTTTGTTGGACTCTTTAATTAATACAGGCATACCTTGTTTTATTGCACTTCGCTTTATTATGGTTTATGGATGTTGTGTTTTTTTACAAATTGAAGGCATGTCTCTCCACCAACAAAAAAATTACAACTTACTTTGTTGTGGTGGTGTGGAACCAAGCCTGAAGTGTTTCCAAGGTTTATGTACCTGTTCCTAGTACTTTTTAGATATTAAATCTATATCAAAATTATTTGTGATTCATTAAGTCAATTTCTTAATAATTTTTTAGTCCATGAGAGAGAATGTTGGGAAGTGCAATTATAATAAAGGTTTTTGTAATGATTTATAACACTTAAGATAATTTTGTTTAAAAAGTTTAAAACAATGTGGCAAACTTAGCATATCTTTAATGGAAATGTTAAGTCATCATTGTTTAGGTTTGAGTATGCAAGAGAGTTCTTCATGTTAAACTATCCTATGTAAGTAAAAAACCCTAATATAAAAATCAAGCGAAGTGTGGAATGATCGGTCATTATGATGTGTACTGACCATCAGGGGGCAGACACTCAATACAGGAGCTATCCGCAACCCACAGGTCCCCAGGCCAGCCAAGGTGGGTACCAGTGGGGCACACCCACCCCCACCCAGCATTGCCCCACTGGTTGCCCTGCAGAGGGAGGCAGGTGGGGCCATGCCCGCCAAGGTGGGTGCCAGCAAGGGGCCCCCCTGATGGCCCCACCAGTCGCCCCATAAATCGGCCCTGATCACCAGCCAGACCCAGGGACCTACCCTTATATGAATTTCGTGCACAGGGCCTCTAGTTTGTTTATAATTTGTAATTGGTGCTACATCTATCTTTGAAAAATACATATTTTTATTACATTGTTGACACATTTGGGGATGGGGAAATCAGAGAGCTGGTTGCAAATATCACTAAATGTATTTAAAATCTTTGAAGAAATCATTTGTGAATTATAACATGCTTTTAATGTCTTATTTGACATTGTGCCAAGGTATTCCCCATCTTCTTATTTAGAGCACTTTTAAGTTTTCCATTATATAACTAAATGCATGTGTTGATTCATTATGGTGACTTGAAGTAAGTTACATGTACTGGTATTTTAAGCACTGGTATTTAAAAATAAAAGTTATTTCTAAGAACACTTAAAAGATGTACTTTGCTTTTCTTTATAATCATTTTTTATTATCATAGTTTCCTCTTTATTTATTAGCTACAAAGGTGGAAGTGCAAAGTGTTGTTAACCAAGTTCAATACTTCCGCAGTTCTGAGAGCAGGTTTTGACAGTCTGTGGGATATCATACTGAACATATCAGACATATCATACTGAAGTGTTTCCCCTTAAGATATTGAAATGATTCTCCTTAAAGCATGTGATGAACTCTGTTCTTGAGTTCTTTTTTCTAGTGCTAGTTTTGACCTGTTAATTTCACAACCCATTAAAGATTTGAAAGCTTCAGTTTGTAAATGAGTATTCTAGGGACAGAATTGTGAATTCAGATACATTATTCTTGAGTCTTACCTCCGAATGGCTCTTTACAAATTTTTGTTTTGTGTCTGGAGAAAACAGATCTTGTACTAGGAAGGCAGATAGAATTCACAAATGAGACTTGGAGTTTAAGATTATTTTATTTTTTTACTGAGTTGAGTTGTCTGAACTATTGCTGCAGTATATTAAAAACCATTGTATTGAATGCTCAAGGAAAATTTCCCTTTAATAATTATAGATTAATTAGTTTACTTGTAAGTTTTAAACAAAACTCATAATAAAATAAAATAAACTTGTATTAAAAACCAGAGAGAGTTGTTTTGTTAATCCTCACCTGAGGATACTTTTCCCATTGATTTTTAGAGAGAGTGGAAGGAAGGGAGGAGGGAAGAGAACTAGAGAGACAGAAACATCTATGTGAGAGACACATTGATTGGTTGTCTCCCCTACGTGCTCCAGGGCTGGGGATTGAACCTGCAATTCAGGTATGTGCCCTTTAGTGGAATTTGAATCCACAGCCCTTTTGTGCACAAGATGATGCTCCAGCCACTGAGCCAGACCAGCTAGGGCCAAAGTATATTTTTGTATTGACTTCGCTTTTATACTTTTGTAGAGATAATCCTGATTTGAAATTTTAAAATATTTTAAGTGTATTAAGCAAATTTGTCTTATCTGTTGTTAATGTTTCCTTTTTTTTTTTTTTTTTTTTTTTACATTTATGCTTTTGATATTGAACGGGAAAGATACTTGTGCAAATATGTCACCAAATTTTTTGCAGGGACATTTAGTCGGTCTGGATGAACCAGCTTCGGGAGCTGGGCGGGAAGCTCTGCTTAAACAAGAGCAAGCAAAAATCATACGATTCGAGAAACAAGCAGAAGAGTTCCTCAATGCAGTCTTTTATAGAAAAGGTTGGTTCCAATAAAGAATGACATGTAGCATCTGCTTGTCTTGTGTTGACCTTCTTAATTTCAATGTTATTTTTAAAGAATTACTTTAAAAATATTTTTCTTTATTGGTAATACACTTTATAATTCTCCATGTAATTTGAAATAGAATAAGGGAACCCCAGTCCCTCCTTTCACTCTGAAGTGATAAGTTTTAGTTAAATAATTCTTAAAATTATTATGAAATTCTGTAAGTTGCAAGGTTTCAGTAGTTCTGTATATTCTTAGTTAGATTTTCTTACATAAACAGTTACTGTTTTTATCACTGAAAACCATAAAACTAAATGTAAATTTCTAGTAATTTCTCACCAAACTATTGTTTGCAGAGAAAAATGAAAAGTTATATCTTAAAATTAGATTTGCAAGCAGTTTTTCTCCTTGATGTAGTCTTATTTCACTAATTTTTTAAGTTATTAAAATTAGAAAAGAAATTTATTATTATAAAATAAAACTTTCCCCCATACATTTGAGGTGGCATTTAGTAGCTTCACCTCTTGTATTTTTCGATTTATCTTTCTCCTTGAAACCTTTGTAGGCTTGTTTTACATTCCTCTGTCCTCAAAGAGTACTTGGTACCAGCCAAGACCTTCGGGCAGTTTCCATTCATGAGCCATTTTAGTGAGGATACTCTTTCTAAATAGATTTTTAGTCTTTAGCAGACACAATGATTCCATTTTCTTTAATATTTCTTCAGTGTTCTAGTTTACACTTGTCATTCCTCTGGACATTCTTTTCTTTCCTGTTAACTTTGAAAGCTGATGTTTGCCCTGTACATTGGAAAAAAGTCTGACAAGTCTGATAATGGTTTGGTTACATTTGGAGACCAGCTCGGCTTCTGCATAATGTAATTTTATTTTCAAAAGGATGTATGAGGTGAAGTGTATTAGAAAATTAAGGAATGCAAAAAAAGAAAAAAATTCACAAGATTATTGTTTTCAGTGGCATTTAAAAAAATTATTTTATCAGTTCCCTAGACATAATTAAATCTTTAGTATATCCTCTCTTTTAAATAATATCTTCGTGCACTTTTCTCACCTAAAGCTCCCACCTGAGGCTCTTGGACTCACCTTATTGTCTCAATAAAGTACCCTGAATTCCAAAATTATGTTTAAAACAATATTATTATTACTTTGCTTTATGAACATTTGTTTTATTAGAATAACTCACATTTAAAGTATGTGACAAATAGTAAGTGACAAATAGTTCTAGTAATTCACATTTAAAGTGTAAGTGAATAATAGGCCTATCAGTTTATGAACTAAATAAAATATCTTGACAGCTCATCTGTAGTGTACTGAATCATGGATTTAATGTTGCAGCAAATGACATTATCTGAAAAGAGAAACTCCTCTACTCTGTGTACATGGAGCAACCACTTTTCATTCACTCTTAGCTTGGAGGGAGTTAGCTTACTTTTCTACTAGTCCCATTTTTTGTCATGCAGAAATAACTTACATTGAAGTTCATAAAATTTTATTTAGAAATTAATCTTTTGAGAACATAACCTTTAGGGGAAAGATTGTTACCTTGAAATCAGTCTTAGAATAAACTTGAAGAGATGAGAATTCCTTAAATTTGTATGTATAGTTAAGTTTGTATATTTTTGAATACTGTCATAAGATGCTCAGAAAAAGAATTACTACTTTGCTATTGGAAGTTTCTTCTGCCTTGTTATATGTATTAATACTGTTATTTTTAGATATTTTATTAATCATCTTGGAAATATCTCAAAGATGAGCATTAGTCTTCAAATTAATACTTAAAATGTTTACTATCCAGAATTATGACAGACATTTTAGTCTGAAGTGAATATTTTGTTTTTAATGACTACTTCAGATATTTGGATTTAGTCCTTTGTTTCCAACTATTGAAAATTGTATATTATAAATAATTGAGTATGTAAAAATTATATAACTAAATAGAAACATTAATGCAATAAAATTAGGTTTTTGTGGTATGGAGTTTATAATAAATTCCAAATTAAGGACAGTGTACCTTCTGCAATTATCATGATCATGTTTCTTTTCGGTGTGTTTTGACATTTGTGTTAAGGAAATCTGATACTTGTCTAAATGTTAGATTTCCATTTTTGAAATAGGCAAGTGGTTGTGAAGTAGCATTTACATGTTTTTCTGTAGTTTTAATTTTGATCTAATTTGCTGTCTTTTATTTGACTCAATTGTGCATATTCACTGAGACATGACTCGGTTTATAGATATATTTTAAGAAAGTAAAGGAATGAAAAGTATTCAAGAAGCTTTCAAAAGACAAATTCAAATGCAGAGATGTTATCAATTCATAAACATGAATTGTGGTTTGTGATTGTTATTCATTCAACAAAAAGGAAAAATATGCTGTAGCCATTTAAAGCTCAAAGGTAACAATTTGTATTGTTTATCCTAAAACCTTTGACTCCTACAAATCTTTAATTACATTTATTAATCTAGTTAAACACAGAGACATTTCATAAATTACTTCATTTTGCTTCCAATTCGGAATCTTCTTTATGTATTACATGTTCTCCAACTTTCCAGGGGAAAAATATACACTAATACATTAAAACTTGGAATTACAGTGTACATATATTCTTTCATTTTGAGGATTGTATGCTATGAAAAAAAAAAGGATCTTAAGTGGAAAGTTTAATAAATATTAATAAGAAAATGCATTCGGTAGAGAGATTTTTAAAGCCATGTATAGCTAAAATGTTTATTAAAAACATTTAAGGAACCATTGTTAGTGATTATATTAACTTATGAATCTTACTGCCTTAGCTAGTTTGGCTCAGTGAATAGTGTTGGCCTGCGGACTGAAGGGTCCTGGGTTCAATTCCAGTCAAGGGCACATGCCTGGGTTGTGGGCTCAATCCCAGTAGATGGCGTGCAGGAGGCAGCTGATCAAGGATTGATGTTTCAATCTCTCTTCTTCTCTGTTCCTCTCTGAAATCAATAAAAATATGTTAAAAAACACACAAAAAAACAACAACACTTCTGAATCTTACCTAATTGAATATATTTATTTCTACACTCTCTGGCATACTCAAGAGTTTTTATTTATAGAGAGGAAACTTAAGGTGGAAAATAATTTTTAGTAGAATAGAAATATTATTATTGGTAGGACAAACCTTGTTAAACTTCAGAGAATTTTTTAAAAATCTGACTTTAAATCACCTTCTGGTATTGAATATTGGCCTTCAGAAAAAAGCTTTGTCTGTTTTTAGGAGTCCTGTGAGGTTTTGAGAGGTGTGTGTGTGTGTTTTGTGATAATATTAGATTTTAGTAATGAGTCGGTTTTTTCTAAATTTGTAAGTCAACCTAAGTTTCTTATAGCTCCTGGGTAACATAATTTACCTTCTATAGTTAATCTTTAAAAGACCAAGAAAACTTAGGTTCTCCATCTTCTAAAACCTCAGAAGTATGGTGGATAAGTAAGGATCATGGTTGGAACATTAAGATCAGGGAAAGAGTTTTGTTTTTTTGTTTTTTATAAATGTATGGTGAGGCAGTGTACTGTGCTGGCTTCAGCAGCCAGATTGCCCCACTTTAAATATGTTTTTTATTGATTTATTTTTTATTATTTTTTTAGAGGAAGGGAGAGGGATAGAGAGATGGAAACATCAATCAGCTGCCTCCTGCACCCCCTACCAAGGATCTAGCTCACAACCTGGGCATGTGCCCTGATCAGGAATTGAACCTCTTGGTTCATGGGTCAATGCTCAACTACTGAGTCACACCGCCTGGGCAGGGGGAGAAGTTTAATCAAGGGTCTACCACTAACCATTTATACAGATTTGAAGAGGACACTTGATCTTCAGAGCACATTTCCTTCATTTGTTAAAAATAAACACAGCAATTGAATGGCAATTGATTTGGTTGATCCATTTATTACTTAACTAATACGAATGCATACTTTACAGAAGGCTGTATTTATATTAGGCGCTGATTATATAGTGGTGAATAAACATAATCTCTGGCGAAGCTCAGACTCCCTGATGATGTGATCCTGATACAGATGTGATAATACATGTATGCAAAACATTTTGCCTTTTGTTTTAACCCATTTGACCTTCAAGGTCTTTTTTCAGTGCTGAAAGTATAATTAATTTTTAAAAATTAATATTGATTATAAAATGATAATGTAGGTGTTGATTTATTGCTTCCCTAGCTGTTGTGTTTAGTGGTTGGCACGGTGTATTTAAAGAAGTCATAGGAAATATATGGTCTCAGGCTTTTGAGATTTGTCATTTAAACTTCTAGCTAGCCCAAGGGTTCTAAAGTTGTGGCCCTTCCACCAGCAGGATCGAGAAGCCTGTTAGAAATGCGTTGGCCTCACCCTAGAACTGCAGGATCAGGCAGACCTGATTCCACAAGCCCTCAAAGTGATTTGGATGAATATTAAAGTATGATAAGTATTGCCCTAGCCTATCATTGGTCTTAATATTAAGTGTCACCTTTTATAATCTTGGTTAACGGAAAGTAAACTCTCATGAACTGAGTAATCCATGCTTCAGCAATTTAGGAAGAAATTGCTGATAAGAACAACAGATATGATCTAGAGGTAGTAAATAGGGTAGTAATTATTTTATAAAGTTGGGATTTCTGTATCAGGTAAGTGATTCTTGCCCCCAAAATAATTGTTATCCCTTTATTTGATTAATGATCTTGGGGAGATGTTTATAACTCATTCTATGAAAATGTGTGTTTTTAAAAAAACATCTGCAGCTTATAAGCTTAGAGATTAAAAATATAACTATGAGGAAATGCTATTTTAGGACACTGCATTTTAAGAAAAAATAAAATGAAATTTTATGTTTACTTGAAAGCTGTATTTTTTTTTTTAAGTACATTGTCCCACTTTAAAAGTAAATAAATCTTTGTTTACAGACAGTCCCTGGGTCTCCGACCCCAATATTCCCCTAGTGGCCCGTGAGATCATGCAGCGAATGATCCAACAATTTGCTGCTGAATATACCTCAAAAAATAGCTCTACTCAGGACCCCAGCCAGCCCAATAGCACAAAGAACCAAAGCCTGCCGAAAGCATCTCCAGTCACCACCTCTCCCACGGCTGCAACTACTCAGAACCCTGTGCTCAGCAAGCTTCTCATGGCTGACCAAGACTCACCTCTGGACCTTACTGTCAGAAAGTCTCAGTCAGAACCTAGTGAACAAGGTATGGTTTGATGTCAAGGTCTCCTCTGTCCAATCAGAATACTTTTAATTTGGGGAGAAAAAATAATTGGCAAGTAGAGCACCAATAGCAATAATAGAATAAAAACTAATGTGATTCTTCAATTGCTAACTATGCAATGATAGAGAAATTCAGATAAAGTGGCTCCCTTATCCATCAGGAGTCCATAGTCATGTCTTATGTACCACCCAGAAAAGTTAGGTAGTTACAGTTGTTACTGATCTTTAAGTTACTTGATATTTATATACCGTATTTGCCGGCGTATAAGACAATTTTTTGGGCCTAAAAAATACGTATTTGCCGGCGTATAAGAGACTGGGCGTATAAGACGACCCCCTAACATTTCCACTAAAAAATACAGAGTTTGTTATATACTCGCCGTATAAGACTACCCCCCACTTGGAGGCATATTTTTCAGGGCCAAAAAGTCGTCTTATACTCCGGCAAATACGGTAAGCATTTTATACTTTCCAAAATGTTGTCATATCCATTTAAAAAAAAACCTGAAAAATAATTTTTCTCCCTCCTCCATCAATGTTTTAGGATTAGCACCTGAGAAATAAACATGTCTTTAATTGTTAGGTAAAAGAGGTTATATTCTGCAAATGAGATCATAAGACAAAAACGTATTATTGGCAGTTTTAAAAAAGAAGCTCTTAGGGTTAGAAATAATGAGAAAACAGTAAACATACTTCAGGTTGTCAAGTGTACTCATTATTTTATTTAAAAAACATATTTCATATATGCACTATATTGTGAACTAACTCACAAACATTTCCAGATAATTTGTTGATGAGGATCCTAATTAAGTAGTAGGTTAAGAGGTAATTTGCTTAGCAAGTAATTCTTGAATCTTTGAAAAGTTTCTTAAATAGATTAAATATTTCTGTTGCTTTGTGATCTCATTTTACCTTAGTTTCACAATTAAGTGAGCATTTTATTCTGCTATTATTCAAACAAGTAAAAATTTTAAATTGGTAATGTCTGTACTAATGATATTGTGTCATAGAAATTTCATAAGAGTATGCAGAAAGGTTATCAGGAGTGTGGATTTATTAGTGAGAAATACACATTTATTTTACAAAGTAAATTAAGTTTAATTCTTATAAAAACCTGTTTTAAAGGACTTTCTTTTGCTTAAATTATTTACAAAGGATTTGTACTTAATGATGACTTTAGTTGCTTTTTAAAGAATTTAAAAAATAATTTTCCTTTACTTTTTTCCTGTTTCTGTATAGTGAGTAGCAATCAGAATGTCTAAGTTTTTGTTCTGTGTTCACATTGATCAGTGTATCTTTGATTACTATATTTGCAAAGTTGGTTTTATTGTTTTATTGAGGATTTTAAAAAAATGTAGCTTTTATTAAAATCTCATTGCTCAAAATATTGTACTAAAAGCTTCAGGTTTACAGTGGGAGAATGACAGCATAGAGATTGTATTTAAAGTATTAATAATGGAGATAAAAAGATAACCACTAGTCTAACTTAACTTCTTATAGCCACTAGTCTAACTTAACTTCTTAAAAGCTGTATTGTTTTGACAGCATATACTTAAAAAGAAAAATTTGGACTAGGTGATAGGATTTTAGTATACAAGCTCATTGCTTCACTTAAAATTATATTTCCTAAGTAAATTTGTTGCTTATTTGATTACACAGACTTAGAGGTCTTTAAATAATACTGTCTTTGGTTGGAAATATTCTAATGAGTATATTTGCTTGTTAGATATCTTAATTGGGTTAGATGTGTAATAGGGATACTTGGTTTTATAAAATTACAATTATATATTTAGAGATATTAGTGACAGGACAATACTTATTTTGTATGTGTGGGCTTTTTTGGTTTACAAACTCAATTTTTCTTTTCTAGACATGTCTATAAGGGGAATAAGAATCTTTGTGGGAGATACAGTGTCTTTAGGCACAAGTTCTAAGTGAGTTTAATATTGGGGCAGTTTTTAACATAACTAAATAGCTAAGCCTCTCTGCTGGTCAACTGAAAGTCAGAGCTGCATTGAGTATTATCTTGGTTAATTTTGGACAGAATGGCAACTTTAAAAGTTGTCCAGACTCTTACGTTTTCTTTTCTAGACATGTCTATAAGGGGAATAAAAACCTTTGTGGGAAAAGAAAGTTGTCTGATTTTTTATTCTAGTAACATGAATTTGGGATTTGGTCTAACTTCTGGAGGTCTAAACCTCTATGGTTCAGTCATTATTAAGACTTTTTTTCTTCTTTCTTCCCTTAAACTTTGCCTATCAATTTATAATAGCTTATTAACAACAACAACAACAAAACAACCCTTTGCCTTTATAAATATCAGTTTATGAATTTTGAACCTCTACAGATATTTTTCAAGAGATTGACAACAAATGCAACAGTTTTTACAGAGGGGTCCAAAGCGTAATTATAATATATGCATTGTATAAACTATTAACAACTAATTTATTTTATAGAGTGTATATGTGTAATTTAACCATGTAAACTTATATTTTAAGATTACTTTTGTATTACTTATTACTTAAACTTTTATGTACTTTTAGTGTTTTGGTAAAGTTATAGAAAATGAAGTCTAATAGTTCTATGGCTGAACCTCAAACTTTATTTTTTATTTTTTAAAAATATATATTTTATTGATATTTTACAGAGAGAAAGGGAGAAGGATAGAGAGCTAGAAACATCGATGAGAGAAACATCGACCAGCTGCCTCTTGCACACCCCCCACCTGGGATGTGCCCGCAACCAATGTACATGCCCTTGACTGGAATCGAACCTTGGACCTTTCAGTCCACAGACCGACACTCTATCCACTGAGCCAAACTGGCTTCGGCTGAACCTCAAACTTTATAAACTGCTGTTTCTAATATCTCACTGTATTTTAACATCTATAGGGATATGCTTTGCCTTTTTTTTTTTTTTTTTGCTCTATTAATAAAATATTTTACACTTCTAGATTTTAGATATAACAAGCTTTGCTAAATTTATGTTGCTTCAGGAGGAAAAATAATCCTGATTCTATTAATGAATTGATTTCATAGCTCAAATATATAATTAGTGTATCTGCTAGTTGACTAGGCCCACTGCTTTGTCATTTTGGGCCTGTTCAGATCCCATTTACTCCTAGTTTTTAATATCCTCAGGTGTTTCTTTGTGTCTTTACAGACGGTGTACTTGATCTATCCACTAAGAAAAGTCCATGTGCTGGCAGCACTTCCCTGAGCCATTCTCCAGGCTGCTCCGGTACTCCAGGGAACGGGTAAGGGAGAATATTTGTAGCCTTCCACAGTTTTATAGGGGACAATTTATCAAAGATTGATGCCAGTTTCTTTCATATGTTTTAAAAATTAATCCTTCAAAGTAATACTCTTCTAGGTAGACCTCTTGTAAAATTACTTTTAGTATGCCAATCAAGTAAAAGCACAGTCTCTGATCTGGAATTGACTGATATAAATCAATTTTGCCAGTTTAGTACAAATGGTAAATAATCAGAAGCATGGCAAGAATGTCTTTGGACTTTTTGTTGTTGCGTGCTTGAGAGTGTGAATCCAACCTAAATAATTTCAGAGTTCAGATGTAAAGGCAGTACTGGGTTATGTGTGTTGAAGTTGTTGAATAAAAATTAGGCTCTAGTAATTAATTTGGATTCTTTAATGTAGTGTGTGGGTGTGTGTCAGCTGTTTGTTTTGGTTTGTTTTGTTTATTTGAACTGCAGTTTTAACTTTATGTGGCAGTTCAGAAAATGTGATTGTATTTTTTGTTTTAAAGTAGATAAAGACGGGTTGTAAATATTGACAAATAACTATCTGTCAAGACATTATATGCATAGTTTTGATAACTCTTTAGCAGGTTCAAGTGAATTTCCTGACCTCCTAATTTTACAGTATAAGATTGTCTAATTCTCCTATGTGTATATATTAACTATTTAGAGAAAAATGAAGTATTAATAAAGATATATAGATGCATATTAGGAAGAAATTTCCATAAAACTGTGTTGTGACTAAAAATCAACTTCATCTAGATATGAAAAACAACTTGAATAAGTTAAATTAGTTAACATTTAGATTTATTTAACATTTTGATCATCAAACATGGGGCGTTGTTTAGATGGTATAGAATAAGTAGACACTAAATGGACTAACCATTTCAATTTATACTTAATTATCTTCAAATTGAAAGATTACTGACTTCTAAAATGTGCCCTTTATTTTCTCTAAAATTCCATCATTTTCCCCTTTCTCTCCTCCTTTATATTCAGTCTAAAAATAACATTTACTTAATCTATTTTGCTTTTCCTATAAGTTCTTCTTTTCACCGTAGTTTATATGTACTTGGTAGATGCTATCATGGTCCCAAATCATTGGATTCCACTTACACATTAAAAATTTGAGTTATGTAATTCAGAACACATGTAGAAGCCTAAGTGCTATTTGTATAAATGACTTCCTTGCTTATGATTCATTTTAAACTTGGCCACCAGGTTTCATGTGCTATTATATGGTTGAACTTGCTGTGTTTATCCTTGTAAACGGAGGTTTTGCTGTGATACTGTTTTCTGGAAGACAAAAGCACCTACAGTATTGCCCATCTTTTAGTTGAATATTCATTGTTATCCTTACTATTATTTACTGATGACAGCACAGAGTCCCTGTATAGACTTTCGGAGAACAAAGCTAGGTTACCATTATTTCTGCAGAGTTCCACTTTTGTGCCTGTGTGATACAATTCCCCTTGGGCATGCTTTACCAGTTGCCAGTTTTATCAATGGTTATCTTTCTCTATTGTGAAAATGAAAACCTTATGAATTAATTTTGTGTAAGTAATTGACTTTTTAAACACTATCCAAAGCCTATTTACTTAAAATTTCAAAATTGATATTTGTTATTTTAAGAGGAGAGGTTTTTTTTATGAAGACGACTACAAAATTGCTTATATACCTGTGAAAATTATTTGATTAGAACTTAAGGAACAAAGTTTTGGGGTAAATAAAGTATAGTTTCCTTAAAGCTTGGATTATTTCAAATGGAGAGTCGGTGGTACTCATGTATCTGCAACTAATAGTGTTTTAAAATGAAGAAGTGTGGTAAGTTATAATGCGATTGGTATTTTGGTTTGGGGTACTTTTCCTTCTGGGAGCTGGTAGCCATATTTTTTTTCCCAAACAAAATAAGGAATGTCATTTGGAATTGTTTGATTTTTATAGTGAATATCAACTTGTTTGTGGGATAAATGAACAATTATCTTTGGTTTCCACCAATGTAAATGGTTCCAGTTTTATGACTGGTTGTTATGAATGTTGGAAATGTTATATTAAAATAAATAATTTGGCTTACTCTTTTATTACTGTACTTGTTTAGTGGTAACGTCACATTGATAACACAATTCTGTGTAGATCTATGGAGACTTGATGATTACTTTGTAATTAATAATTAAGGTGCTATTTTCAGACAGTTGCGCGAAACTTTTTCTCCGAAAATTTGTGAACCCAACCAGAGACCAGCTGACAGGTTTAATTTTTCTTTGCCCAAAAAGCTCCTGTTATTTTTTTTCTTTTTTCCTTTTTCTTTTTTTGTGAACACGTTTTAAAACTAACTGCTGAGACCATTTTTTTTTAATTTTAGAGAAAAATAAATAAATAACACAAAGTGATGTTACCCAAGCAAGGCCTTCTAATAAAGGAGTGGTCCCCTCACCCATCCCTCCCTACCTGTGCAAGTCCTGCTCACATCAGTTTCCTTCCATCCAATTAGGCGACCTGGGAGACCCAGCCAGTACCGCCCAGACGGACTTCGGAGTGGTGATGGGGTACCTCCAAGAAGCTTACAGGATGGAACCAGGGAAGGTTTTGGACACTCCACATCACTCAAAGTTCCATTGGCTCGATCCCTGCAGATTAGTGAAGAACTACTGAGCAGAAACCAGTTGTCCACTGCTGCCAGCCTTGGGCCATCTGGATTACAGAATCATGGACAGCACTTAATATTATCCAGGGAAGCCTCTTGGGCAAAACCACATTATGAGTTCAACCTCAGCCGTATGAAGTTCAGGGGAAATGGTGCACTCAGCAACATCAGTGACCTTCCTTTTCTTGCAGAAAACTCTGCTTTTCCAAAAATGGCACTTCAAGCAAAACAAGATGGAAAAAAGGATGTGAGCCATTCATCTCCTGTAGATTTAAAGATACCACAAGTTCGAGGAATGGATCTTTCTTGGGAATCTCGCACTGGTGATCAGTACAGCTATAGCTCTTTGGTAATGGGTTCACAAACGGAGAGCGCGCTTAGTAAAAAATTGAGGGCTATTCTTCCAAAACAAAATAGAAAAAGCATGTTAGATGCTGGACCCGATTCTTGGGGCTCAGATGCTGAGCAGTCTACCTCTGGACAGCCATATCCCACATCGGATCAAGAAGGAGACCCTGGCTCCAAGCAGCCTCGGAAGAAAAGAGGGCGTTACAGACAGTACAACAGTGAGATACTGGAGGAAGCAATCTCGGTGGTTATGAGTGGAAAAATGAGTGTTTCCAAAGCTCAGAGTATTTATGGGATTCCCCACAGTACACTGGAGTACAAAGTAAAGGAGAGGCTGGGCACTTTGAAAAACCCTCCAAAGAAAAAGATGAAATTAATGAGGTCGGAGGGGCCAGATGTTTCCGTAAAGATTGAATTAGATCCCCAGGGAGAGGCAGCACAAAGTGCAAATGAATCAAAAAACGAGTAGGAATACTGTAGAGTGCCAATTACTGTACAAACTGGGTGAGCACTACTGCTGTCATTGCACCTTTTACTGGGACACTTGTTTCTCTGCAGATTTTGCATTGACTTGTGTGTACAGAGGTGAAAGGTGCTTTCTGAATGTCGCATATTTAAAATTTTTCATGTGCAGTATCACTCGGGACATTGTTTGGCCTTTTGCGTGTTTCTCTATAAGAGAATTGAGTTACCTCACAGAGAACAGATACATGGAAGCGGACTCCTTGCCTGTAGAGCCTGCATGTGTTTTTTTTTTCCTTTCTTTTAAGTTATATTTGCCTTTATTTAAAAAAGATAAAAAGCCCCCTTTTAGAAAACACCTCTGTATACGGGGAGCTTTATCACTGAAAATTGGAAGCCATCTTATAAAATTACTCACATTTTTTTTCTTCTGCGATTCAACTAATTGAAGGATTAAATGAAAGAAAAATCTTTTTAAGAACATGAACCTTTGAATTTAAGAGATTTGTTTATGCCACGATAAATAATTATTTGGGTCAACTTTACATGTTATGATTTTCTCCTCACTGTTAAATTTACATAACAAATTAGCAATCTGTTTAGTGCTCACCCAGAGGGGAGAAGGTGGAAAAGTGCACACACTACCTTCAGAAACGCTTCGGTTAATTACTTTGTAACACTACCTTTGCTGTGATTTCATTTGGGATTTTCTAAGGGTAGAATTTGGTCTCACCAACAAGTGAGGACATAGCCTTATCTCATGGAGGACGAGCTCCGTTCTTACTCAGGAGCAGTCAGGGTACATTACATAACAATAGAGGATGCCTCATTTTAGCAAACCCAGTTTCTTTGTATGCTTAAATCCTTTTATAGATTTGATCACGTGCTAACAAATGACTTGTTGCAGCAACTAGTTTAAAATAATCAAGATCTGTTTATTGGGGAATGGGAGAAATAGGAAAAGAAGTGTGTATAAGTAATTTTAATATTGTAAAATGGTATCTAGATTGTACAGCCTCAGTAGTATGCCCAAATATCCACATGAATGAAGGATCCATATTTGTGGTGAGAGAAAAAACACAGCCCCAAGGTAACCTATTATGATTTAGGTTGCATTTCAATTCTAATAATAATTTAATCAGAGATCAAGATTTTTTTTAACTAATGCAAATACTAGTACAAGGGGGTGTGTGTCTTGGTTTTAATTTTTATTTAACTCGTTGCTTTAAACCTTTTATTGGCATCTATAATATCCCCTTTTTAACTTTTTCTGGAATTTGCTTATTTTTATGGTGGCTTAGCACACAGTTCAGGAACTTTCAGATCATGTTTGAACAAGCACTCCTTGAAGAACATCTAAGCTTTTTTTTTAAAGATGGACTTTTAAAAAATAATTTATCTTTATTATTGAAAGTGTTGTAAGTCCTTTTTTTTTCTGAGATGGGCTTTTAAATTATACTAATTAAGTTGGGGACGTTTATTTTCCACATTTTTTTTTGCAAGAATAACTGATAAATAAAGCCCATGAAATTTAATTTTGCATCGTGACCAAATTGAAATTACTGGTTGTGCAAAACAAAGTCATACCACATTCACCCTTTAATCTGCTGAGAAAGGTGGTCCGGCTCTTCTAAACGCTTAACCAAAAATTTAAAAAGTCATTGGAGTTTTGTATAAAATGAAGTCAAACTTAGAGCATTAAGATTGAGGCTGGTGATTTCAGGTGGATACTAACAGTTTGAGGAGAAGTAGGTCCAGATATTCCCAAGGCATAAATTCTTGCCTAGAAACATCAGAGCAGTTTATTAGGTTAAGGATAGTTTTCCCTCAGCAGCCTATGTGTTCAAAGGTTAGGCACACCATTGCTGTTCTTAAAATACATGCACTGCTCATACTCCGTAGTCTGGGCTTGCGTTCTTCTTTCGGTTTGGTTATTTATTCGGTGGATGACTCAGCCTGTTTCCTCTTAGCTTTCTTGTCTTCTCAACAGAAAGAGCAGGTATATGACTGCAGTATTTTCTAGCCTAGCTGGAAGTTGCAGTAAAAATACCCTGAAACATATGGTTTTCATCTGCAGTTGAAGGAAGCAAAGGGCTAAGCTTATGAAGGAAAGCCTCCTTTGTTCCACACTCAATAATTTGTCGCGCACACAATTAATTGTAGCCATGGTACCTTTTTGCATAATGTTTGGGGTATTCAGTAGCCCACGATTGCTGCAAAAAGGTACCTTGAGCAATTAATTTGTGCTTGCTTTTTTATCCTCTCTCAGAAAGTGGCCCATTTAAAAATTTGGCCGTAAAAGTTCAACTTTTGTAGAGTTTTACTGTTCAGAGAGGTTTTATCCTATGTGGTAGTCTATAAAGTGATGTATGGAGTTGAGTTATGTAAAATTTGTCACGGTAGTGTACATGGAGTGATCATTTTACTAACATAAATATTTTCTATGTGTGTTTCAGTGGATGACAATCGAGCAGCAGAAGAATGGTGTGCCTACCCTTTAATGCTGCAGTTTAAATAAGAGAACTTGTATTATGTCATTTCAGATTGTAGGCTGAGAGTTGTAAATAGTGAAAATTTGAGTTTTTCTATTATTTGTTTTGGTTAGAAAGTGAATTTTAAAAACAAACCAAACTCTAAACTTTCTCAGATTAAAAGTCCTGAGACCTGAAGATTGTAATATCCATGTCTGTGAAGCTTTTAAACATTACACTTGAGATCAGTCATGACTTGATATTCAGGTAAATTTTCTTTTCCAAGAAGCTTTTGAATAAGTATATTTCCTCCAAAGGTCGGTCGGTCTCTCTCTCTTTTCTTTTTCCTTTTCTTAGATTATTTTAAAGCACTAATTGCATTACATTGGTAACTGCAATATAAAATAGCCATTGTTTTGTGAAGCATGGTTGAAATTAGAGATAGTGGTCCCTTTTAAATTTCATGAGCCTCTCAAAAAAAAAACTTTAAAAAAATACAGAAAGCTGCTGAATATTTCAAAAATATATATTTTACCTTATTGTAGGTTTTGTAAAGTTAGTTTGTAATATTCAGGTGCACTTTTAATGTTAAATTTTGTGTTCAGAGTTCATTATACCATGTATTTCTTGAAGGTGGCTCATCACGTGATGGCTGGCTGTCAGTCTTGGTGCCGCAGTAATCCCTTAATAATTGATTTCTCTCTTGATTTGGCACTTTCAGTGTAGATATTCTAGTTTGGGGACGTCCTCATAAAGATGTAAAAGAAATTGGTCTATTCGCATGCTTAATTTCTGCTAATCAGAGTTTTGGGTGGATCAAACAACAGTTGACCATTTTTATGTTATGGGAAAGTATAGTTCACAACTGTTTGTGTCACAAAAGCCTTTCTCCTTGCATTTTCCAGTAGGCGGGTAATGATATTACTATATGATAGTATTCAGCCTATGTTAGGAGATAATGTATTTAAGATCAGTTCTTGCATTTTTTATGAGAGAGCATTGACCTTATAGAGTAGATAAGCTATCATGCTATAAATAAAAAAACACTAATTCTGTGGAAGGATATATAGTTGGTATTTTTAGCATTAATTTTCTCATTTCTGAGACAGTCATCAGACTTGACAGTAAAGTACTATAATACTTTGTTCAATAGCTTATAAGTGACTCTGAACTGTTTGTGATGAGCTATACATTTATTTCTGTCCCCCAAGAACCATGAAGGACAAGGTCTCTTTCAGGAAGAATAATTTATATTTGTGTATAATACTTTTTAATATTAAGTTTGTTGTTATTCTGAAGTTTAGATGTTGCTTGATAAACCTTTACTACAGCAGATCATGAATATGAGTAAGGCTTTGTGTAATAATAGGGGTCCTGTGTGAAGTTAATTACTGTTCAGTTCTGGTGAGCAAGCTTAACGTGTGAAGTGTGTATTAGCTTTATTTGGTACACTTTTACTTTACAATATTGAAGTGCTTTTAGAACTCTGGTTATCTTATATAAACCATTACCTCAACCAATTGGCATTTCCATTCTCCAACATTTTACCTGAGCTATAAGATGAGCTATATGGGATCAGATAGTAAAACAAGGCACAATGAGAAATTTAGTTCCCAGTTTTCTGGAGAGAACTCTAAATTAGATGAAAAATGACTGCCTGCAAAGGCCCGTATGATACATAGCTACCTTCTCTCATTAGGCAGTACATAGCAACCCTGGAGCTGCTAGTGAGCTGTGTTCTCCCCTACCCCAAGTAAGCACATGGTGCAAGGCCTGGTTCTAAGACTTTGTGATTCTCTTACATTTCATTGACCCGTGATAGTGAAGCTTGGATTCAGTTATTTTTATAAAATTAATGAGTCACCCAGTGTCAGAACCTGAAATTATTTTTCATTATAGCAGATGTATGACAATTCAATATCATTTTCTTTAACAGGTATTATCCCCGTAGATTTAATTTTGAAACCACATATTATTGCTTGTGTAATTATTATTTCTTTAAATTCCAGGGGTGGTTTTCATATGAACTGCCCTTTTCTATATATTCAGGTTGCTGTCATTGGTAATAGAATATGGCAATAGACTGAATTGTTCCACTTAATCTTTTATAGCAGACATTGAAAGTTACAGGTTAAATTTTGACCTTCATGAAGATATCAAAGATAATTTTCCTTGTTACTATTCCATTATAATTGGGTCTTCATTAATGCTACAGTCAGGCCAGTGTTATTAAAAACTTAATGGCTTCAGCCAAACAGCCCATTTAGGAGACTATTAAGCTATATGGGGATTTTTTTTTAATGTAATTGCTTTGAAACTCTACTGAAATGGAAAAATTTATAATTGTGGTACAAGGAATGCAGACCTCCAAAGTCATCTTAGATTTTTTGTTTGTTTGTATTCATCCTGCCCCCTGAGATTTGAGTAGGTTTGTTAATGTGACTGAAGAGAAAATAGGAAATTCTTTTTTATTTATTTATTTTTTTATTGGTTATGGTATCACATAATTGAGGAAATTCTTTGCATATCCTCTGTATCTTACTCCCAGATAAACTCTCAGTTGCCTTTTAAATAGCATATATGAGCCCTGTAGCTGTGTGCCCTCAGTGTTATGAAGGAGATTGGGGGGAAAAGGTTAAGAAAGTAGGATGGGAAAGTATGTAGACTTGAGAAAAGGCTAAAGATTCTGTCCTACAATACTAAAAATGAGTCACAGGAGAGATAATGTGGTGAAGTTGGGCCATCTTCATTTGATAGTCAAAAAAATCTTTTAGATTGTTTGAAAATGAGAATCAAGGCTAATGTTGATTTGACAAACAAAACAACTAATTCTGCAACTATTGGGGAGGGACATAATTTTAAGGTTTCCAGTTCATTTAGATCTGTATCAAAAGCCGTAAAGCAAGCACTTTTAGTTAATCATAGATTTATTGGATAAAGCAATTATTATAATTATAATATTTAACCTTTATTGTTTGAATATGGAAATGAACTCTTTATCCTATCTTGAACTGTCATTGAACAGGCCAAGATGATCTTTTTAACACTGGAAATGACCCTACACACATACCAAAAAAAATCTAAATCAGTTAAGACATATTTGAAGATCCATACCTCTTAGACTTTAGACTTGTCTTGGAAAAGAATTTATGAACTTATAACCAGTATTAGTACAGTTTTGGGTTCCTCGTTCTGCATAATTGCACCCTTTCTCAGGTATGTCCTGAAAACATAAATTTTAAAATAATCTCTTTAGAGATTAGATTCTCAGTGGATAGTGTGTAAGGGGACTTGGGGAGGGGGGCAGGGGTAGGGGTTGGACACAGGACACTGACACAGTAGCGCAGGGATTTTTAACATTCAATAGCCAAATAGAATTTCAATCTAGAGTATTTTTACCCCTCAGAATGAGTGAAACAACATCTATTAACATCTGTTACTCAGTAAATAACCGGTGCTACACTCCTAAAAATATTTCCTTTCATCCAGGTGACATGTTTTTCCTGCTTGGTGGAAGCGTATATACTAGTAAACTTTACTGTCACTAGGAAAGCACTTGTTTGAAATGTTTAAAATACTAGAAAAGGGATAATTTAGCACTTTTTCAGTTACAACACTAAAGTCTTAATTTATCTTCAGTCTTAGGTACTGTAAGTTTTAGAGTGATTACTTAAAAATGTAAAACATACTACATAATATGGGGTCAAATCACATTTCTATAAATCTTTTGTCTTATTAAAAAAAGACAATAACATTTTGTACCTGTCAAGTAATTCCAAGTGATTGCCTCATTTCCCCCATTTTATTAAGCATTTCAGGCTTAAGAATTTGTAATTTGAGAGGAGGTGAGGGGAAAATTCCCCAATATGAAAAATTGTGTCAGACCATTTTAGAAAAATAAATCACTAGGAAAATGGGTAGGGATTCTCTCTCCCTTTAAGTCTTCAGGGAATGAGCAGTATTTAGAATCTTTGGCTGAAATTCAAGCCTTTTTACTGTGTAAATTTTTAATATTAATTCACTGACATGCTTTTTACATCAGAGGACTGAAAATGGATCTTAATGTTTTTAAGTTGTGGAAGGGTATATTTCTAAAATGGGGGAGGGTGGATGATTAACTAGGTTAGTATACCAGCATTAGTAAGTTTAAGGAATTTTAGTATGTAATAGCAAAGTGTTTGATTAAAAGTCTAATCCTATATTGCTAGTCGAAATTAGTTACATTCTGATCTAGGAAAGGTATAGTCATTGGATATTGATATGCTGTGCTGTCAGAAAACCAGACTAAGATAGAAACCTTTATCTGACTCCCACGTGTTGCTTGTTCTGATGGGATGTATACGTGCAGCAGCTTGCTGCTGCGTAAAGAAATGTATAAACTATACATTGGGAGTATTTGCGTATAATTCTTTATAACCTCCACTTTAAACTGTCAGACATTGGTATTTTATCAGTCCACACTGTTGATTAAAACTAATGTTCTTTAGGAATCCAACTTGTACACACTGTTTAAAAACCCTCAGGGACAGTTTACACACTATTCTCACTCAATTCAGGTACTTTGATGCTATTCTTAAACCTAACAGTGACTTGTATTTTTCTGTTTTACTTTTATTTCGACGTGCTGGTAGCACATCCTTGATGAATGTCAACTTAAAAACTCAGTTCAGGTATCCAGGTATAACTCAGCCAAACATTTTAAAGCTGCATATAACTCTCCAGCACACGGTGCCTCACACTCTTATATAGTGGCATTCTATATATTCAGTTATTACTACTGAGCAGATAATATGGGGGTTCCTGTTTATTTAAAAGATAAGACAAAACAAAATGTGCAAAAATGTAGAGCCAGCACATGGAACACACACATAGTTAAACTATATATATTTTAAATGCCACTAAATAGCCAGCACAATTAAACAACATTCCTTACTGCTTCTGAAACAGATGCAGTTCCTTCTTGATGTGGCTCTTTGTTCTTCACCATACTACTACTAAATTCAAGCACTGGTCCTTGGGTGTCTGACCTCTACATTCTAGTTTATGCAATGTCTTTAGAGAATTCTGTGCACTGGCCACTGTGATGGAACCATTGGGCCAGGAGTGCTTTGAGTTTATTAGTAGTGATTCTGCCAAAGTTGGTGTTGTAACATGAGTATGCAAATGTCAAAAAATTAGCAGAGATCTGGGTCTGCATATCGGCAGACGACTTTGTCACTATATTTTGTAGCCTTGAAGTCCTCAGTGACAAGTTTCTTCTGATGTGAAGTTCTAATTCCAGTGTTTTAGCGCTTTGCATCTTTAATGTTAAGAAGACTTGTCTACTAGAGGTCTTTATTCATTAATATTCCTTTTGTTTTCTGCAGCACTATCTGTGGTTAACAAAATAGATTATTCCTCTGCTTTAATATTTGATATTTTACATCTAAAAAGAATTCTCCACATACAAAACCCACAGCCTTGAAGATAAGGAAAATGGCATATTTCAAATTTCTAGAAGTTCCAAGTGTCACTCAACAAAACAGGAACCCCCTTTACTCTTATGGACCTCATTTCAATATACTGTTTACAGTTTGACGGAATTGTATAATTTAATATTTCTCTTGTACTGTAGTTTATATTTATTTACAGATTTTTTTGTACTGTGTGATTTGAACTTTTTGTTCCTTGCTATGATTAATGTTTATGTAGTAGAGCACTTATGATCACAAATTAAGTTTTTTGGTTTGATTGCACTACATTAAATTTTTTAATGCAGTTCTGATTTTTGACTGGACTAAAATAAGCTGTGTCTTAATGTATGTGATGAGTACTTAAAACTTTAATCCATGTGATACCCTTTTTTTTGCATTGTATGTCAGAAGCGCTAGTTCTTTCGTGCATGTGTAAGATTTAATGGTTCTATTGTATTATTTGACCATGACATTTTGGAGAAACATTCCCAACTGTAATGTTGTGTATGGTAGTTCTCACTGGATGCTAGACTTTTCAAAACCACTATTCTTCTAATAAATTTGTTGTGAAAACTGTTTTAAAAGCTTGGTATCTGCTTCTTAAGATTTTAAGGCTGTTTGTTTAAAAATCCACAAAGGGTGACATTTTGAAATGTACTGTAAATGCACATAGTAATCAATGTCAGTAATTTTTTCTGATAAATTCTTTCGAAACAAAGTCTCTTAGATAACTAGAAGTTGCAGCTTCAAAATCATGCGTCCGTATTTGTATTCAATACTGCTCTGGAACTTTTTGCCTCTATTAATTTGATATTTCCCTGCCTCAGTTTTCTTTATTGAATTATTCACTTAAAAATATTTTCAGTTAAACAAGACCTGTTTGCTGTGCTTAGTTTTTCATAATTTTTTAAGAGTAAAACTTTATATTGAGATTGCTTGTTAAAAGGAATAATGGTTCGCTAATTTTTGTTTGCTCTTTCTTCTTGAGACATAAGTATGAAAATAACTCAGTTAATGAAAGTTATCATAACAGTTCTGATTCTTGGGAAGGTGCTAGTACAGTATTTCCTTTTACCAGGACAAAGAACAACATATATAGGTTAGGGCAAAAGTAGGTTTACAGTTGTGAATACAGGAAATAGTTTATTTTTATATTATTTATTAAATGTAGTATTTTCCATTCAGACCACTGTAAACCTACTTTTGCCCCACCCTGTATGTTGCTCAATATTTATGTTGTAGTTTTTAGAAACTAGGTGTATAAGGAAGTTTCATATTATAAATTGATGCCTGTCATAAAGTGAATAGGGGAAGAACAGCTGGATTATAATGATAAAAAGTAGAAATGATCTCAATATATTTTAGAAAACTTGTCAAGCTCATAATATACATGTAATTAAAAGCAATTTCTGATCATTTCTAATGACATTTTATATTTTAAAAATAATGCTGTTGTTGGTAATTGGCCTAGACTATATTCTAGTTGATTTTTTTTCTTCTTTGTCTAGCTACTTCTGCCTTTTGGTCTGGTATTTATAAAATTGGAAAATTATGCCACGCATTCATAGAACATTTTTCTGGAAAACTAGTTATTATTCCTTACTAAATTTCAAAGCTATAGCTACTTGGTTTTTGTTTTGTTTTCTTTTTGTAAGGTTTTCATTGATTTTGTAGTGAGAGGAAAGGAGAGGGGGAGAGAGAGATAGAAACATCAACAAGAGAGAGTCCTCGATTGGCTGCCTCCTGCCTTCCCTGTCCCGGGGATCAGGCCTACATCCCGGGCATGTGCCCTGACTGGGAATTGAACCGCCAAGCTCTTGGATGACACTCAGCCAACTGAGCCAAATCTTGTAATCTATTCTAAACTGGTGGCTTGATCAGTGTAATAGTTTTATTTATTTATTTATTTATTTTTATTATTTATTTTTTTAAAATAAATCTTTATTCAGATTATTACAAATGCGTTCCTTCCCCCCCCCCCAATTGCTCCCCTCCACCAGGTTCCCACCCCACCCTCTGCCCTTTCCTCACCCCCCCATTGTCCTCATCCATAGGTGCACAGTTTCTGTTCAGTCTCTTCCCGCACACCCACTCCCCCTTTCCCCGAGAATCATCAGTCCACTCCCCTTCCATACCTCAGATTCTATTATATTCACCAGTTAATATTGTTCATCAGATTTTTTAATTCCCTTGGTTTTTAGTTTCACTTGTTGATAGTTACGTATTTGTTGTTCATAATTTTTATCTTTATCTTCTTCCTCTTCCTAAATAACCCCCTTCATCAATTCATATAATTCTGGTTTGGCTGTGATGAACTCCTTTAGCTTTTTTTAATTTGTGAAGCTCTTTATCTGGCCTTCGATTCTGAGTGATAGCTTTGCTGGATAGAGTATTTTTGGCTGTAGGTTCTTGCTAGTCATCACCTTGAATATTTCTAGCCATTCCCGTCTGGCCTGCATGGTTTCTGTTGAGAAATCAGCTGACAGTCATATGGATGCTCCTTTATAGGTAACTACCTACTTTTGTCTTGCTGCTTTTAATATTCTCTCTCTGTCTTTTGCTCTTGGAATTTTAATTATGATATGTCTTGGTGTGGTCCTCTTTGGATTCCTTTTGTTTGGGGTTCTGTGCGCTTCCTGGACTTGTAAGTCTATTTCTTTCCCCAGGTGGGGGAAGTTTTCTGTCACTATTTCTTCCAATATTCTTTTAGTATCTTGCTCTCTCTCTCTCCTTCTGGGACCCCCATAATTCTGATATTGCTTCGCTTGAAATTGTCCCAGAAGTTTCTTACACTATCTTCAACTTTATGGATTCTCTTATCTTCTTGCTTCTGCAGAGGAGTGTTCTCTGGCTCTTTGTGTTCTAAATCTTTGTCTTGATTCTTGTGATCTTCCAGTCTGTTTTTAGGACTCTGTGTAATATTTTTTATTTCAGACAATGTTTTCTTTATTTCTAGTTGATCCCTTATTATTTATAGTTGATCCCTTTTCATATCCTCATAGGTCTCATTTATTTTATCAGCCTTTTTTAGGAAATTCTTGAAAAACCTTATCACTGTAGTTTTGAACTCAATGTCCATTCTTTTCTTTTCCTCCATCTCCTTCCTTTGTGTCCTGCCTCTTCTCTGCATTTTAGTTGTTTCCCTGATTTGATGGAATAGTTTTGTGTGCTGATTGGTCTGGTAGAGCCCAGTAGCACAGCCTTCCCAGTTACCTGAGGTGGACAGTCTTGGTGTAGCCCTTTGTGGGCTGTGTGTGCAACCTTGTTGTTAAGCCTTGCTTATTGTCGCTATCACTGGAAAGCGTTGATCCCCAAGCCAACTGGCTGTGAGGATCAACAGTGTCTCAGCTAGGAGGGCTTTCTGGGGCGGAGTCTCGGGGTGGCACAGCCAAGCTTTGGTTCCCTGTCAGTCTCGCCTTAGGAAAGTCCTGTTCACAGTGAGTCTCGCAAGATTGGTTGCAGGTGCACACACCTCTTTGGTAAAGGTGCAGACAAGCTTTGTATTCGGGCCAGTCCCTCCTTAAAGAAAGCCAGCCTTTGGGAGAGCTTCTGTGCTCAGCTTGGATGGGATGGAGTCTCGGGGTGGTGCAGACAAGCTTTGTTTTCCCGTCGGCTCCTCCTTGAGTCCCACAGTAATGGCCAAGGGCTTCGCACACCTCTGAGAGATCTCCACCCGCTGCCTGACAGTTTGGCATCTCCCTGACTGGAGCTGTCTTCACAGTTTCTGAGGGTCAGCGCGCCTTCTCTTTCCTTCCCAGATGGCAGAGCCTCCTCTTAGCCAGCCGTCCGGTGCTTCAGGGCAATGCCTCTTCTGTTTTCCAGTTCTAAATTCAAATTTGTTGTAGTAGGCTGCATTTGGGTGTCTACCCTATGCCACCATCTTCGTTTCTCAGTGTAATAGTTTTATAATCTAGCATCTCACAAATGAATTTATTTTAGTTCTCTTTTCTTCAAATTGATACTTACCTCTTCAGTTGTTCTGACCTTATTTTCAGAAAGCAATTACCTCTGCTCTGGCTGGGTGGCTCAGTTAGTTGGAGCTGCCTCCTGTGCACCAAAAGGTTTCAAGTTCGATTGCTGGTCAGGGCACATAACTAAATTGTGGGTTCAGTCCCTGGTTGGGCATACAAAGAAGGCAACCAATGGATGTTTCTCTCACATCAGTGTTTCTCTCTTCCTCTCTTTCTAAAAGTCAATAAAACATATCCTCCAGTGAGGATTTTAAAAAAAAACAACCCACAACCTTTATAAAAAGGAGTTATTTCTTTTAATGCAGAATTTTCTTCTCTGACTCTCCTGATATTTGAATTATTTCAGGCACCCTTACTCTTAAAATACAGGAATTAGGAAAATGCATAAGGGAAATAGAGTGGGAAAAATGGGAAATGGTATTGCTTTCTGTCATTTTCTGAGTTGTGGAATTATTTTTTCTCAAGGACTGAATTTTTCTCACTAGACATTTGTATTCAAATTTAAAAACATATACCCAAGTCATGTAATGTTAGATTTTGTAGCTGAAAGAAGTGAAAAAAACCTTTCTTTAATAGAAAATACTTATTAGGTAACATAGTAGATAACCTTTTTTGTACTGAGTGTCCACGTTATCATTATGGTAAAATGCTTGTCATTTTCCAGATAGTAAGCATTTTAAGAGAATTTTACCAGATTCAATTTATAAGTTGTTGACTTTTTGTTGTTTTCGGGAGAAGTGGTAGTGAGTGTCAAACTGCATTTACAGCTGAAATAGAAAGGCTTGTTTTCAGAAGTTTGGAAAAGATGTTCTCAAAACAAGACATTATTTTTAAAAGATTGATCACTATATAAGTAATAGTTTAAGCCATGATTTAGTTAGTTACTTGGAAAGTAAGCAAAAATATATAAAAAATTCCAAGTATTAAATCTTGAGTCTGGAGCTTTTTGCAGGCATGTAAGAATGCTATGGTTTGTTAGCTAGTAGTTTTAGAATGTTAATTCCATTCTTCTTGCTAGCTTTATTTTTTGATCAGCAATATGAAACGATAGGGATTATTTGGTACTTGAAATTTCTTTCAACTGGTATATACTAGGAAGATCACTTAGCTAAGTGTAGAAGTGTGGGGATTTGTGCATGCAGAGTGTTTAATCATCAAAACTTTAGTTTCCCAGTGAAATAATTTGGGGGGTCTTCTGCCTATTGAATATGGTTGTAGTTGCCCTCTTATCTAATGGGAGCTCTGCACATTTCAAACATAATTTGGATCCTAGCTAGCACATTCAAGATGTTCATTCCAGTATCTAATAAATTGACGAGACAATTTGTCAGGAAAACCTGGCACTGTAACTTTAGACAGAGATGGATTAAGAAAGTAACCAGAATAGCAAATTCTTATGAGGTGCTAGGAATTGGTAAGTCTGTGTAGACCAGGTTTTCAAAGTGGATCAACCAGTTGCAACCTGTTGATAGTAACATCAATTTTGTGAATACTAACCAATATTTTAAAAAGAAAAAAGAGTGCATAAGGATAAATACTATTTCATTGAAAGTGGTGTGTTATCATACACATACAAAGGTGAGATATACATACTGGGTCACTTTATAAAAAGTATTGTTATGGGTTGCAGTCAAAATCAGATTGCTTTTGAAAGCCATTATGTAAATCATGCCTTTTATCCCCGTTTTTCTGATACCTTGGAGAATATACTAGCACCCCTATATGCTTACAGTTAGGACTGTCGGATCTTTAAGATTCTCTTTCCCTACCTCATTGATTTGAATTCATTTTCATTGTAAGTTTCTTCTTTTCCCTTATGATTATGTGTCAAAATATTTCCTCTGCCCTTTTCAATTTCTTTGAAAAGTGTCTTAGGAAAATTATTTTCCCTCTGTAGTAATTTATTGGGTTAGCTTATTCGTTAGTTACTTATGCCTGATCTGAGCTAAGCCCAAAGTTTTAGGCAGCAAAGCTACCAAGTCTTGGACATAGAGATAGTTCACTATTCAGTGGAGGAGACAGCCAAATCAACCATACCATTCAGGTGGAAACAGCATGAGAGCAGAGAAGTATCTAATAGCCCCTGGGAAAGAGGTGCTAAGGAAGATAGAGTGTGAGCAGTAGGAAGCTGGTTTTAATCTTTGAGAAGATGGCTGTTCTGGATAATATGAAGCAAAGTCTAAAATGAGGAAAGGTTGTGGCAGGGAGCTTAGACTATAGTATGCTCCAAGGGAACTCGAATCAGTGTAATTGAACCATAAGCAAGAGAGATCATGGAATGAGGGGTAAGATTGAGGTATAATAAATACCTAAGTTGAATATATATACGTGTGTGTGTGTGTGTGTGTGTGTGTGTGTACATTTAGTTACATTTTGTTTTCCAATATTCCTGAGTAAAGTCTTGAATATTCAGCTGATTCTGCTTGGTTCAGTCTAGTACATCTCCAACAGCAGTCTTGAGTCTTTCCAAAGAGAGGTGCATGGAATGGTTATAAAGGACTGTTAATTCTGAGAGCACCCCAGAGAGAATGGTAGATATAAAAGTACTTTGTTTATCCCTGTATTTTAAACTTTATGAATAAACAAAGTACTTTTATATCTACCATTCTCTCTGGGGTGCTCTCGGAATTAACAGTCCTTTATAACCATTCCATGCACCTCTCTTTGGAAAGACTCAAGAATATATATATTCTAATAAAGGAGTAATATGCAAATTGACCATCATTCCAACACAATATGGTTGCCCCCCATGTGGACACAAGATGGCCACGACAAGATGACCAGCTGGGGAGGGCGGTTGGGAGGGGCCAGGTCTGCAAGGGAGGGCAGTTGGGGGAGACCAAGCCTGCTGGGGAGGGCAGTTAGGGGTGACCAGGCCAGCAGATGAGGGAAGTTGGGGGGGTCCAAGCCTGCAGGAGAGGACAGTAGGGGTGACCAGGCCTGCAGGGGAGGGCAGTTAGGGGCAATAAGGCTAGCAGGGAAGTGTTTAAGGGTTGATCAGGCTGGCAGACAGAAGCAGTTAGGGACAATCAGGAAGGCAAGCAGTTGGGAGCCTGCAGTCCTTGGTTATAAGAGGGATGTCCGACTGCTCATTTTCAGGCCTAAAAGGTCAGTCGGATATCCCTTGAAGGGTCCCAGAGCACAAATTTTGTGCACCGGGCCTCTAATACACACACACACACACACACACACACACACACACACACACACACACAAACAAACAGTCTTACTAGCTTGTCATGAGCTCCCATGTAAGCCTGACCTCATAAAATGTCAGTTATGCCTTTAACATCCAGACCTCTCTTTAATCTTGTTCCACTAACTTAAGCAGGCTAGTGATAGACACTCTTTTTCTGTTCATTTCAGCCCTGGGCAGGGGTCTGTCCCCTTTGTCTGAAATCATTATCTTATTTCTTAAAGAATATTTCTGTGTTTTCTAAGAATTCTAATATTACTCATTAGATTAATAATTTAGGTTTATCCTCTCACCAAATCAGTATTTACTGATATCAGTTAGGGATTATTCCTCCCCCCACCCCCCACACACACCTTCAACAACTAATGTTTTAAATGTGTGCCATCTGGTCCAGAATTCCATGTCTTTCACAGCCTCTGAAGCCTCCCCGAACCGGTAGATGCATTTCCCAGATTAGGGCAAAGACTTGTCAGCAGGCTTACTCAGGCCCTTGAATACATTTAACATTTTTGGTGCTTATTTAAAAGAGCCAGAAGTAAGGAATTAGAGAACATAATTTCAGAGTACCGTTTGGCAAAAAAAAACCAAAACACTAAACAATAACATTTGTTGCCTTGAATGAGGGCTGATGACGCATTTTTTATGTTTATGTTTTCTTATACTTAAAGAGAAGACTTAAGCCAAATTTACAGCTCTTGACTATTGGGTCTACAGTGTCTAATGTATTCTCTCGCTTTCTCTCCCCTCCTCATTTACTGCAACTACCATTTCCTGCTACTAAGACTAGCTCCCATCCAAATATCCTTCACTGTCTCTAATGATCTTTTTTAGTCAAGAATATATTTTGGTTATTAATGATGTTAATCTTGCCATCAAGCAGTTTTATTGGTAAAGAACAGATATTAACTACCTGAATCCACCAATCCCAAATTCTAGACTCTTAAAATTGTCGTTTTAGCTCTCTGCCACATCTCTATTTGATCTGTGTTTTATCCTAAATAACATAGCGTTGACAATCCACCATTTATATTAACCACAGGAATGCTTTCCTTGGGGTAATTTAAGTATTGCAGTATTGACAAAGTAGGTGAGTTCTGCTGTGTCTAACCTCTGATCTAGAAAAACATTGTTGAGTAAATCATTAAAGATAGGATTGTGAAATTACATCATTCTTAAACTATGCCTTTCCAAGTTTTTATGAATATTATCTTATCCTTTTACCACACCCTTAAGAATTGGACATTTAAGGCCTTGAAAGCCATTACTCACTAGAAGAAACTCAAAACTAGTCCAGGTAGTTGGAAATCAAGTTCCCCTCTTCCCACAGCCCTTTCTTTCATTTACTAGTTCCTAGAATCTTCCTGCTTTTCAGTGGTGGTGGTAAAGTAATTTCTGATTCATAAATAACCCACTTAACTCTTACCGAGAGTCCTGTTGTTGAGTGGAAGAAACATGAGCTCAAACAAGTGATTTCAATCTATGACGAACTTTTATTCCTATACAGATATGTTACAATCAGATGTGAGGGGGACATACTGTGGTATTGACTATAATCCCTGAACTAAAGCATAGGGCTTCCCCTTTGGCTGATAGAGTGAATGGTCTGCGGGACAGAAACTCACCCCCTCTACTTTCCCTGCTCACTGCCTAGAGGATTCTAAGTCAGAGTAAATAATACCTTTTGGCTCCATTAAAGGCCCTAGGCTATTGGAAAAATTGAATAACTAGAAGCAAAGACTAGCTGTTTAAAACTAGGGCACAACTGGCTAGCACCCATTGTTTAAACATGAAAAAATTGTAATAGAATTAAACTTCAAGAATTGAGATTAACTTTTAAAATTAACATTCAAATGATATGAAATTAAAATTCATCTAAAACTATTGAGAAAATTTCTAGAGAAATACCAAACAAGGTAGGAGCTGGATAACGTAGAGGCACAATCAGAAGTGATTTTATTACTATAGTTACAAAGTTAGTCAGTATGACAGGGCCATTGAATGACAAGGTTAGTATTAACTTCAAGTCCCAATTGAAGCTACTAGTGAGCTCATGCCTGTGTGTCCAGTTAGTTGCCAACCAGACATCTCAGATTCAGAATCTTAGAAACACTTCCACTCAGTGTGTACAGAACAGAACCCATCAGACACAACACACCCCAGCCATCACCAGCCGCCAGCTCCATTGCCTTTGTTCCTATCTCACTAAATGGTGCTGCCCAGGAAGAAAACCCAGAGTCATCCTTGATGCTCCCTTCCCATCCCTCCTTTCTTGCTAAGAGGAAACCAGAAATGTGGTCTCTATGTACACACATATAGTTTGCATCTGCTTGGGAAACTAAGACAAAGATAGACAAATTGAATCAGTAAAAGATATAAATTACAGAATAAATATGCAAGACCCCTTACAATTGCCAGTGAATTTTAAAAATATATTTTATTGATTTTTTTTTTACAGAGAGGAAGGGAGAGGGTTAGAGAGTTAGAAACATCGATGAGAGAGAAACATCGATCAGCTGCCTCCTGAACATCCCCTACTGGGGATGTGCCTGCAACCAAGGTACAAGCAAGCCCTTGACCGGAATCGAGCCTGGGACCCTTCAGTCCGCAGACCGACACTCTATCCACTGAGCCAAACTGGTTAGGGGGATCGCCAGTGAATTTTATGAAACCATTATGGCATAGGATTTCAGGAACACGTGCAGTCACTCCAGACGGGATCACTTTGTGGTGACCAATGTGTAATTGGTAAGGAGCATCCTATGGCTTGCTCCGGTGACCTGTGGTTCACTAGTACATCAGCCTTTATCCTTTTTACCAAGAAAACACACATGCAAATAACCCTTTGTTGAAGTCTCTTTCTCTCTGGTCAGGTTGCCATTTGCAATTTTAATATTTTTATCTCCTGAGGTTTCCTAAACCACTGCTGTAAATGCCTCTTAAGGCTGATGTAGCCTGTGTCCGCCTCTCTGATGCTATGTGCTGCACTGCATGTTCAGGGTAGACAGAGTTCAGTGGGTACTAATGCCGTGGTTGTGAAGGCACCACCTCCCCTTACTATGACCTTGCAGATTAGTTCATACCTACCTATGGCTGTCTGGTCTGGTCTGCCCTAAACCACATTGCCACAGCCATTGCTTCAGGGTTGGTTGTGTGGCTCTTTAGGATAATTAAATATTGAAGCACTATTAAATTATCGAAACATGTAACAGCAGCAGATCCAAGTCTTACAGCCATAAAGGGAGTTAGATATCACTTGAGGCTTATTATTCTATCTTCTTTTTTAATTCTATATGAGCATCACTTTAGAAGAAAGTACTTCCTCCATTTTCTTCAAAGCACTCTGTCCTCTTACTGGGCACATGCCTTGATTTCATTAATCTCAGGCGTATTGTTCTGTTCATCCCAAATGCTGCAGCCTGCTTCCAGAGCAGTCTTAGGCGTGAGGCAGTGTCTCAAAGATTTTCACAAACTGGTGATGACTGTGCTTCTTGAGTTGGGGACAACTATTTCCCTTCAGTTTTTCCTACAATGAGATTCCAGGATATTTCTTAATCTGTCTCATAGACTCTTACCAACCTTTTTACCTTCTTTGTGTGTTGCTAAAATGCATTTAGAGTACCTTGGATCCATTGAAAAGGCAGAAAATCCCACTTTTTTTGTAGTCACGTATTCAGAATCACATCCAAGAACCAAAAACTGAGGAATAAAGGCCTCTGAGCAGTTGAAGTTGTTAGAAAATCCACATACTTTACATATAAAACTATTCCTCAAACCTTCATTGAGATCCTATTTATTTTTGCTTGCAGTGAGCAGATGTATTCTACAGAAGGTATGAGTGGGGCTCCTACACATAGCTTCTATTTGGAAGCCAATAAGAAGAAAGATTTTCATAAAATACAGACTGCCACTGTGGCTTTTCTATATTTCAGCAGACAAACCCAATTAAGTAGCCCCCAAAACTACCAATATAGTTCATTTTAGAATAATAAAAAGCATGACTAACTTTAATAATAGTGTACATGCTAATGACCCTTAGTCTTTCAGATGGATTAAATTGTGTTCAGAGGAGGATATACTTTTTAAGACTTCCATCAAAAAGATTTAGATTTGCCGAAACCGGTTTGGCTCAGTGGATAGAGTGTTGGTCTGCAGACTGAAAGGTCCCAGGTTCGATTCCGGCCAAGGGCATGTACATTGGTTGCGGACACATCCTCAGTAGGGAGTGTACAGGAGGCAGCTGGTCAATGATTCTCTCTCATCGATGTTTCTAGCTATCTAGCCCTTTCCTTTCCTCTCTGTGAAAAATCAATAAAATATATATATTTTTTTAAAATAAATTTGATGGGGAAATTTAAAAAAATATTTAAATTTTTAAAAATATTGGATACTTGAAGAGAAAACAGAAAATTCACTTAAATTGGGAATGAATTTGTAAGGAAATGTTAATGTGCTTTCCTGATCTCTAAGTTATTTTTACTGAAGCCTATTTAATGTGATTGGCTGACAATGATGATAGCTGGTATTGGTATAAACTTCGCAGGCTTTTATTTGCAGTAATTCTATGTGGTAGATGGGGCAGGTTAACCAAAATGATTAAGTGTTTTGATCAAGATCACACAACCATAAGTGGTGACTACTCTCCACCATCTCACAGAGCTACATCCTGTAACAAACACAGGCATACTTTGTCTATTGTGCTTCACAGATTTTTTTTTGTTTGTTTGTTTGTTTTTACCAACTGAAGGCAAGACCCTCCACCAACAAAATGATTAGGACTTGCTATGTTGCGACACTTGCTTTATTGCGTTATTTCGGAGGTATGCTTGTATTACTGGTATACTATACTGTTGATACCATCTGATGGACATAGTCACAAAGTACTTCCTGGACGGGGTCCTTCAGCAGGGCCCGCTGGCTGTTCCTCCAGCTGCGAAGTCTGCAGCTGCATGAGGAGTTAACCTCCTGTGTACATCTCGTTGAGTCCTATAGATGGAATGACTTAATAGCCCCCCACCTAAGGGTGTCATTGGTGTCTCACCTGTTCGGAGGGAAGGAGATGATTGCCATTCTCACACAGCAGGAGGAAACTCTTCCTGTTGCCCTTCCAGATGTTGCCTTTTAAAAACTTTTTCCTGAAGGACAATATATACCGTATTTGCCAGCGTATAAGATGATTTTTTGGCCCTGAAAAATATGCCTCCAAGTGGGGGGTAGTCTTATACAGCGAGTATATAACAAACTCTGTATTTTTAGTGGAAATGTTAGGGGGTCGTCTTATACGCCCAGTCGTCTTATACGCCGGCAAATACGTATTTTTCAGGGCCAAAAAATTGTCTTATACGCCGGCAAATACGGTATAGAGAAAAATACATATATGGTAGGACTGCTCAATGAGTTTTTTTCTAGTTGCTTTTCTTCTTTTCGTTAGAATTTTGCCCCATTGCCATCGTGTACTTTAAAGTTCACCATCCCTTACACCTGTGATAATATTTCTGTAATAATATTTTTTTCATGATTTACTCACAATTTCATGATCATTTTCACGTTTGAGGTAGGCAGTTTCCAAGACATGCCCATCTAACAGCCCAACGTAGATCCGTTCAGATATCCATGGAACCGCTGGGGAAAAGTGCTTTCTTGCTAGTTGTGAACATAAAGCACACTCTAATCTTTCCCTTGTAAAAGTTTTAACAACAGATTTCACTAATAGTTTCATTTCATTCTGTTTTTACACATGTGTCAGTAACTTTTCACCACTTGGTCCTAAAATCTCCTGAGCCAGGGACAGAGAAACTAAAATGGAGACCTGCTTTTGGGGCTTTGTGCTTTATGTTCATTACCTAATATCTCACAACAATCCTTTGAAATACTGATATTCAGCTGCAACTTACTGATGAAGAAACCAAGTTCAGAAAGTTTAATTTGCCTCAGATTCTGTAACTACCAAATGGCAGAGTGAGAAGTAGAATGTAGGTTTTTCCGATTCCACAATCTGTGCTCTAGCCAAGAAAACCCTACTGCTTCAGAGGTGAGAGGAGGATGGGGAAGTAGGAGGCTGGTGGAGGTTGGCTAGGCCAAGCCTTCCTATAAGGCACCTCATGGCTGGGAGATAATGTCACAGATTCAAGAAAAGAAGACTTATCTTGGAGATATTATCAAACAACATCTGTTCAGCACATTTATTAAGCTGCCCTCAGTGCTCTGCTGTGTTACTTAAAGAGTCAGATAATAGGCCGCTGAAGAAATGTAATCCAGGAGAGAGATTGAGAGATTGTATAAAACTCCAGAGCATTGGAGCACTCCAACTGGGGCTTAGTAAGACCCAGACATCCAGAAACACTGAGTTGCTCTTGCAAACTCTTGGCTGTCTAACCAGGAATTGCCTTTGCCTGTTTTGAATCTTGTATGGTCTTTTCCTACTGCCCCCACTATCCAGGTTAAACTCTATAAGAATTGTCCCGGATGACTTATAAAGTGTGAAGGGGGTTCTTTAATGTAGAATGACTTCCTGTGGATTATTATGAAATATGGTTATTGAAGGTCCAAGACAATGCCACAGTTGGGGTTTGACTAAAGACATAATACCGCCTTGCACTGACAAAGCCCTACAGTATACAATGTCATTTCACATCTATTTTTCTCACTTAGAGGCCAGGAATCAGGAATGGCTTGTCATTCCATTTTTCAATGTGTATGAAATGTGAAATTATTGATCTTAGTTCATCCATACCCCAGGAAAGGGATAGAGGGTCCTTGCATTATTATTGGCAGAATTTAAAAGTCTAGCTAATTGGTCCTGCTGAGAAACCATATTAAAACTATAATTTCTCCAAGTATTTCTACACCATGATTTGTAATGTAATGTACCTGAATTTTTGTCAGTGTTGTCGACTTATAAAACAATAATTATTTAACCAGAGTATCCAGATCTAAAACAAAAGTATATATTGACTAATTGGAGTTAATAACATGACCAAAATTTAGTTTTTTCCAAAAACATTTATTTTCAATATTTCTTCTTTAGAAGATAAAAATTATTTGTGAATGATCATTTAAAAAGTATGAAGCATGTTGTCACTAAAAATTGAGAGTAGAACAGTCTTATACTTAATTGGATAAAGATTAATTTATTGAAGCAAAAGTATGTAGGCATTTAGAAGCAATTTTGACTTCAGTGTTCACTGTCTTTACAACATGAGTAACATCTGGTGAATTTCAGAATGTAAAAATGGTTCTTTGCAAAATGACCATTCTAATCACTTCTTTCTCTTTGTCTGTCTAGTGAGAACTCAACAGAGGCAATAGCAGTGGATTCTAACAATCAGTCGAAGTCCCCTCTGGAGAAGTTTATGGTCAAATTGTGCACTCATCATCAGAAGCAGTTCATTCGTGTTCTGAACGATCTATACACCGAATCTCAGCCAGACACCAAGGACCTGCAACCTTCTGATTCTGGAGCAATGGATGCATCCACCTGCAGTGCTGGCTGTGCCCAGCTAGGCACCAGTCATAAGGAAAATGATGCTCTGTGTCTCGATCCGAAGTCTCCTCATTCTGTAGATTTGATAGACTCATCGGGCTCTCACAGTCCTCCACCCTTGGCAGAAAAGGCCCTGAAGGAGCCTCCTCCTGAGACGAACTCGGTAGATGGAAGAGACAATGCCTTGCCTGATGTACAGATAGATTCCTCTGAACTTCCAACCACTAAATCTAATCCTGAGAGTTCAACGGATAGTTCCACTCTGGGATACCTTAGTACATCTAATTCTTCCCCGTTCAACCTCCATCACACCTCTAACAGTGTGGAGGGGCAAACCACTGGACAGGAGCAAGACACAAATGTGAAAGCATGTGAGGATGGTAAAGACCATATGCAGAGTTCAGCTTTAGCAGAAAGTCTAGATGCAGGGAAATCGGCAACTGAGAGTAGTGAGGAGAACAGCACCTGCATTGTTTCTCAAAGACATTCATTCAGAGCTTTATCAGAAGAGGCTTGGGACTTGGGGTTTAACGAGAATTCATCTAGAACTGCTGACAAAGAGAATACTTTACAGTGTAGCTCCAGAATGCCTTTGCACCAGGATTTAGAGGCAAGTGAACAAGATTCAAGGCCAAAGCAAGAGAACCATGTTCACCCACTAGGAAGAAATAAGGTGGGTTACCACTTGCATCCCAGCGATAAGGGCCAGTATGATCATTCCAAAGATGGTTGGTTAGCCCCCAGCCCCATGCCAGCTGTGCACAGAGCATCCAATGGACACTCTCGAACCAAGATGTTGTCAGCCTCCATCAAGACGGCTCGGAAGAGTAAAAGGGCATCAGGGCTGAGGATAAATGATTACGATAACCAGTGTGATGTCGTTTATATCAGTCAGCCAATAACAGAATGCCACTTTGAGAATCAGAGATCAATGTTGTCTTCTCGGAAAACGGCCAGAAAAAGTACTCGAGGATACTATTTCAATGGCGATTGTTGCGAGCTGCCGACTGTTCGCACACTGGCCAGAAACTTACACTCCCAAGAGAAACCAAGCTGCTCGACACTGGCATCAGAGGCAGTGGTCACTCCCAAGGAGGCCCTCATCATTTCAGCCCCGAGCCCCACGGCGGATGTGCAGCTTCCCAGAGAGGACAACGCTGAAGAGCCTCAAGAAGAAATAACCTCCCCCAAGGAAGGAGACAGCGACGCTTCAGCTTCATCCGAGAAGAAATCCCAAGAGCCTGAGGTTTGCCCCACAGTGGACCAACCCAATCCAACCAGCTCCCCGAGGTCAGAGGAAGCAACAGCCTCCAGCCCGGCATGCCCTCTCCCAGCTCACCTTCCGGAAGAGGACACGCCCGAAGACAGCTCCGTGGTCGCAGCTCCCACAGCAAGTGGGATAGCTTCCCCGGAACCAGACCAACACCCCGCTGAACCGCCTGATGCAGAGGAGACGACGAGTGAACCTGAAGACTGTCCCCTGGTTCCCTCTACGGAGAGCTGTTCTGAGGGAGACAGAGAAGATGCTGTGACTAGGCCTAGTTCTTCTCCTGAAACAGTCAGAAGGGCAGAAAGTCCTCTGTGCTCAGAAAATCAAAGTGCCCCCGTCAGCTCGGAGCCTCCCGCAAGCCTGGGAAAGGCTGAGGATGAACAAAGCGTCAGTGCTGAGGCCGAGACTGAAGGTGCCCAGGAGCTGGATTCTGACCCGCTCTTGAAGGAAAGCAGCACTTTGACTAAGGAAAACCCCAGTGACATTGAGGAAAGCAAAGCAGCAAGTAGTACGGAAAAATTAGAGGAAGAAGGTGACGATAGCAAACATTCTTCAGAAAAAGATCTGTGCGAACAAACCGTTGACTCACCTGAAGAGAACTCACCTGAAGAGAACTCGGACAAGAAGAAAAAGGGTAAAAAATGCCCTGAGGCCTCAGATAGGTGCCTCAGAAGTCAACTTTCGGATTCTTCCTCTGCCGATAAGGACCTAAAAAATCAAAGTTCAGATTCTTCCTCTGCTTGCCCTGAGGTCAAAGTCTCTAAAAATCCTGATGCAAAGTGTTCTCAAAAAGAAGAGTACCCTGGTGAAACAACACCCGAGGACTTGCTGACCGAGGGTCTCCACCCAAAAGCTCTGGATGACACGGAAAACCCAGATGTCAATGAAAATCCCTCTGAGAAGGATGCCGAGCAGGAGGGCGAAGAGGGTGGCGTCATCACTAGGCAGACTTTTAAAACCATGCTGGCCAAAGAGGCCAAAAGAGAGGAAGAAGGAGACGTTTCCCCCAGCAGTGATCCTATCACCACAGTTGGCCAGCCCCTGCCTGGAGAGAGACTGGAGATCTATGTCCAGTCTAAGTTAGGTGAGAAAAATGCCCAAGACCTCTTAGAAAGTGTTCCATGTCCTTCCCCAGAGCAGTCAGAAGAGAAGCCGGGACCTGTTCCTGCACTCGACCTGGAGGAGGTTGTAAGAGAGATGGACAGTGCAAATGCCCAGCACAAAGGTGATGATCATGAGGAGCCGCCCATCGTCCTCGAGTTGTCAAGTAGTGATGATGAAGCTGGGCCCTCAAAATGGGTGCCAAGGCTCACGAGACAGACGTCTTCGAACTACAACCTGAGACGTGCTCATTCTCTGGACTCCTTGGATACCACACACGTGACTTCAGAAAAGGAAGCAGCACAAGAAAACCTAATGCCCAAGGACAACGAAGCTTCAGAGAGTGAAGATCCCGTAGATGAGGATGACGAGGAAGAAGTGGTCAACGACCAGCCGAAGTTTATGGAATGGTGTGCTGAGGAGGAAAACCAAGAGCTCATTGCCAACTTCAATGCCCAATACATGAGAGTTCAGAAAGGCTGGATCCAGCTGGAGAAAGAAGGCCAGCCAACACCAAGAGCAAGGAACAGGTCGGATAAGCTGAAGGAGATTTGGAAAAGCAAGAAAAGGTCACGGAAATGTAAGGGGCCGTTGGAAGCTCAAAAGTTTTCTCCTGTTCAAATGCTGTTTATGACCAACTTTAAATTGTCTAATGTCTGCAAGTGGTTCTTAGAGACAACTGAAACCCGGTCTCTGGTCATCGTGAAGAAACTCAACACTCGTCTTCCAGGAGACACCCCTCCTGTCAAGCATCCTCTTCAGAAGTTCTCACCTTCCAGCCTGTACCCCAGTTCACTGCAGGCCGAACGCTTGAAAAAACACTTGAAGAAATTTCCCGGAGCTACCCCTGCGAAGAACAACTGGAAAATGCAGAAGCTCTGGGCCAAATTTCGCGAGAATCCTGACCAAGTGGAGCCAGAGAATGGCAGCGACGTCAGCCGAGGCCCCAGTTCTGAGGACAGAAAAGAGGAGGTCAGGGAAGGTAGAAATGGCCATCCTTCTACAAGCTCGCCGACTCCCGCCAGCACCCGGATCCTTAGGAAGTACTCCAATATCCGGGGAAAGCTCAGAGCTCAGCAGCGCTTGATCAAGAACGAGAAAAAGGAAAGCCCTTTTGGTCTGGCCGCGGAAGGCAAACAGAGCTGTAAAAGTGTGTGCATCCACCCTATGATGTCCCCCAGGCATGCCCTGCAAGTGGATGCCTACGGGTTTCCCATTAAACCCAAGGGTGCTGACGGAACCAAGGGAAGGAAAGGGAAGCAGATGTCTGGAGTCTTGCTGAAAGCGGAAGTTCAGAATAAGCGCAAGAGGCCGGAAGGTGGCAGCACCCAGGACAGGAAGGACAAGGGCCCGGTGACGAAGGCCCCCAAAGAAAAGCATCTGGATGGAGCCACCAAAACCCCTGCTGCCAAGAAGCCAGCTGCAAGGGACAGAGTCGGCCAACTGCCCAGAAAGACAACTTTGAAAGAAAATAAAGTGAAGGTCCCTAAGAAACCCTCTGGGAAGAGCTGCCCTCCCTTCAGGAAAGAAAAAGAGAACACACACAAAAGGCCTACCCAGGGCCCCGCCTCAGAGACCGTGACCAAACCTGCAAAGCCAAAGGGGGCAAGCGAAGCCGCTTCAAGGCCACCGAAAGCCACGAACAGAAAGCAGAACAGTGGAAAGGCTGGGGCCAGGCCCTTGATGAAGACCCCGGAGAACAGCGCAGCCCAGAGAAAGAGAAAGCTGAAGGCAAAGCTGGACTCTTCCCACAGCAAACGGCGGCGGCTGGAGGCAAAGTGACGCCAGGGGCGAAACTTGTGTAGAAGGAACCCTTTATTTTGCATTAACTGAACCCGCTTTTATAAGCTTACCAAGCCTTTCAAACCTGCAGTTAATGGAGGACACCACAAGTTAAGATGTCAGAAAATGCATCTCAGATGGAGAAGGAAACTTGCAGTCTTTCTCCGAGGCTGAGTAAGGGAAGTTATATATTATATTCTGGTTGTTCCTTGGGTTTTAAACTTGGAACCAAGCAGTTGTAGTTTTTAAAAGTACAGTGCCTTATTTATCCCTTTTGTGTTTAAAATTTACAAAAGCTAAAAAGCTGATCTATGTGATAAAGGCTTGTATTTTATACTTGATGCACAAGCACTTGTACTGTAGCCGAGAAGACCACCGTCATGCACATAAAGTAGCTTTCCAGCAGCTCCCTGCAGCCCGTACGTGAGCAGACGCTCCTCTCTACGAACCCCAGCAGTGAACTTCCCTCTCTGTCTGGTTTGTCTGTTTAAATGATATTTGAAAGCTAAACCAAATCATTTTTATGGTATGTGGAGAATGCAGAGGGCATTTATAATTGTTGTAAAAGATTAATATTTCTGTTACCCCTTTTTTAAAAAAATCATTCATTGTAGGTCACTCCTCCTACCTTTGATCTTTTGTCACTTGGGGGAAAAAATGGATTCTAAATTATGTGCCCATGAGACAAAAGGTATGTTGCCAGGTATTGATTTTGGCTTATGACCTCTAAAAATTATTTGCAATACTTGTCCTCACCATGCTTTTCATTTTGGGCCTTGAGCTTGCTAGCACTCTAACCAAGTCCCCCACCCCTGCTTATAGCTGTAATTTGCCAATTAGGATGAGAGTGACTATGCTAATTTTCTTTTTACCCAGAGTACTTCCATATTCAAAAAGAGCCAACATGTTATTTCCAGTAGTAGGAAAGTTTAAGAGTATGTGTGTGTGCCTGTGCATTTGGGTACATTTGCCTCTGGCTATTGGCCACCAATGCCTCCTAACCCCAGTTCCACAGTAAGTTCTCTCTTCCCTATGCACTGTGCTAAGGGATTCGTGACCTGGGAACCAAGGGTTTCTGTGAACATCCTGCAAACCATTCTGGCATCAGGCTCAGAAAGGTCAAAAGAGCACAGAGTTATGTAGAGGCCACAGCAGATTTGCAGTTGGAGGAAACAGCTCCAGTATCTCATAGTGGCCCCGTGTGGCCTGCACCCCGAGCTCATGTCCGTGTGGAAGTACAAGTTTAGAATGGGGTCCGTTCTGATCGGTTAGCCCCGTACTCAGAGTTCATGCTTGCTTGTAGTATCACTCCTGCCTTTGCCGTGTCAGGCTCAAAAGTATTTGTAATTGATGATGTTTGCCTTTCCCGGGTGAAGCCGCACAGGGGTGCATCGGCTTTGCCTTGGTGCCTATACCATTGCTCCATTATCACACCGTGTTCTCAACATTTCCATTGGGCCGTTCTACCAAAAGGCTTCGTTGTTAAAGCCTCAACCAGTTTCTCAAACATGCTCTGTCACCAACCCAGGCTTACAAGGACAGCTGCTGCTCTGTCCTTCCTATTGAAAAATTGTTCCATTTAGATTGTTTCAGACCAGTTTAGATAAACCCAGATGGACTTTTTTCATACTTTAGTTTGTTTGGATCTTGGTAAAACAGGCCTTCTATCCAATCTGTAAAAGGCTTGCTGTATATGTACAATGAAAACTTCTGTTGATTGGATAGGCCTGGAAAAAAGCATTTGATTCATGAGAAATTGAGAGTTGTATTGAATTTCCTAGATAGTGAAGCCGTGATTTTTTTCCCCCCTAATGTCTCCTCTATCCCGTAAGTCTCATTTTTTATAGATATATCTTTGACTATGGCCATTGAAGAGCTACCTATGTTAATTAAACTGCTGAGTGTGTATGTTGGCAACCCTTTCTCAGCATTAAGTTGCACAAAAGCATTAATATGTTTTGAGTAAGTTCGTTTAATCTTTAAAAAGTGGTTTTAAAGTTTAAAAAAAAAATCTTTATGTAGAGTTGTCACTGGATATTGTTTTTGTGGTGACTTATAGCTGAGGTTTGCCGATGTCAGGTGTGCGAATTCCTGTACATGCGTTCAAGGTGCCCCTTAGCTTGGAAGGGTGCTTGCATTATGTTAGAGGTGTGAGGCAGTAGGTGGGCGGGACTATTCCAGTTCCAGATTTATAATTCATTCCATTACTTTTCTACGTTCTTTTTTTTTTTTTTTTGTAAAAGTTCACTTCAAGATAATAGCCTTCTCTCCCATTCTAAAAAGCATTTGAGAAAAGTTATCATTGTGTGTGTATGTATTTATTTATACACTTAATGCTATGGATCATCTTTCAAATCAACTTACACTTGATAGTAGTGACTACACTTAAATAGACTGGGATTCTGCATAATTATGAGATTAAAAGTTTAGAATTATTTTTGTATTTGTTGAATCTTGTTTTTGCTGATTCAGTTAATTTTGCTAATGAAAGAAAGAAAGAAAGAAAGAAAGAAAGAAAGAAAGAAAGAAAGGAAAGAAAGAAAGAAAGAAAGAAAGAAAGAAAGAAAGAAAGAAAGAAAGTAAGAAAGAAAGACTTGAGGGCTGTCTCTGGAAGGCCTTTTTAAAGCCGATGCTGTCCCCCAGACACCTCCAAGCTCAGGCTTTGATATTGACTCAAGTCTCCCCTTGTTCCCCCCCCCCCCTCTTGCAAAGGCCTCCTTCTCATGTATGGCTTGCCACCAGATGCAAAGGCAGTCTGTCCCACATTCTGGATTCCAAATCAGGAAGAAATTCTGCTTCTGGGCCTGTGCTCAGTGAAGTGATTGTCCTAATGGAACTCAGGTGGCTGCCCAGAGACCACTGAGAGTATCTCTTAGCTTTTGGAGAAGCTGGGAGATGCCTGGGAAGCATCACTGGCGCTCCACCCAGAGCTGGGTCCTCTTCTACAGACCCGTCTTCTGTCCCGTGAGGCTCCCTCGTCTGGGAGGACGCCGTGAGCCTCACCCCTGGCACTTCCTCAGACAGGTGGCGCAGCAGGAAGACCGTGATCCTTGGTTCTGCTCTTGAGGGTTCCTACACAGGAATGTTTATAGCATCTATTCCGCAATTGCTGGCCCCTTCCATTCCTTAGGTAGCCAGTTCTGTTGTGTCTGTATTTCATTAAAGACTTCTACCCAAGCCTTACCTTTAAAAAATAACCTTGAGCTGTGGCTTCCATGCCTCATTGTTGCTGAGGTGGCACAGTTGGAGAGGTGCGTTATCATCCCTTCACATATGCGGTACTTTCCACGTGATCCTCTGCACATCACACACTGGGCGGGTGAGTCTCCCTGTTCAGACAGGTCATCAGTAAAACACTTCCAGTTACTTTGAATTGAAGTTTGGTCTCTGTCCCGCCTTGTGACGGACTCCGTGGTGAGGGCGGGAGCTGTCACTCATTCGGGGCAGCATTCCTGTTGCTGAGGGGAGCCAAGAACCTGGTAGGGAAAGACTGCTATGGGACGCAGGCTGGCGAGGCTGTGTCACCATCATCAGGCTGGTGTTGTCATCGCCCCTGGCACTGGGCTGGCAATTCCCAAGATGCTGGCCAGGAGCCACACCCAGTCCTTTTGGTTTTAAGGCTTAGAAATAATTTATCAAGAGCCTGCAGACTTGGGCTTGTTCCTCTTTGGTAAATAAACGTTTATTGGAACAAAGCTACGCCCGTTTGAGTATGGGTTGTCTGCAGCTGCATTCCAGCGAGTTGAGCTGCAATAGAGACTGTGTGGCCTACAGCCTAAAATAGTCACTCTCTGGACCTCTAAGAAAAAGTTTGCTGACCTTGCTCGAGAAAATAATCCTTTTTCAGGAACAAACCTTCCCTGATGTATCTTCTCCTTTCTTCGGCCTCTTTCCCTCTCTGTCCTCTTCTTTCCTGCCCCTCATCTTACCTCAACTTTATTCTTTCTTTATATTTTTTTAATTTCTTCTTGCAACAAAAGAGGTTTACTTCATTGCTTTAGCACATTGAATATCATCTCCTGAAACTTGAGCTACCTTAGCCTCCTATCTTCCTCCTCAGACTCAACCATCACCATAACCACAACGAGTCGGCCTATAGGGTCAGCCTGTGAGCAAATAGGAATTCAGAGTTCTAAAATTATGAGGCCTGGGCCTCTCTTTTCTCTTCCCAATCCTTATCCCAGGATATCCTTAGAAAGGTGAAGGCAGGGAGGAGGTGGTTAGAGAGAGAAACATAGATCTCACATCAACTGATTGCCTGTCGCATGCCCCCAGCCTAGGCCAGGGATCAAACCTGCAATCGAGGTATGGGCCTTGACCAGGACTCAAACCTGCAACCCTTTGGTCCTGTGGGCTGATGCTCTAACCACTGAGTAAACCAGCCAGGGCTCATTTCACTATCATAGACCTGACGCCAGACTCACTTCCTGTTTATTTTTTAAAGTAAGTCAAGATTCTATTTCTTTCCAAATTAGGTGAGCCTGCATTCGTTGGGTGTGCAGTTTTCTGAACCTCACATTCCTATGGAAAAAGTCTTCAGAGGGGAAACAAAGTCTAATCACAAACCCAAAGCGTTGTTGATTGTGTAATATTTTGGGCCAGCTTCTAGGAAAATAAAACTATAGGCACTGATTTTTTTTCCCAATCCCATACTCTTCTTTCAAAATAATTTTATTAAAGACAAGCCAACACATAAAAAATGTTAAGTATGAAATCATGTTTCTTATTTCATCACATTGGCAAGGCAGTACTCACCTCCCAGTGGTTAGTACTCTTCCCTGTGCAAGTCCTCAGGGGGAAGAAATAAAGAGATTATTGTATCTGAAACAACAGAATTGGGAAGCCTTTGAGATAGCTATTAACATAGTTCATCCCGTGGGCCGGCTAGGCTCAGTAGTTGAGCGGCAACCTATGAACTCATGTGACTTCATCTTCACACATGGCTGCTGTTTCACATTATCCCCGAGTAATGTTTGTGTATTAAAGAACAAGAAGCCCTGGCCCGTGTGGCTCAGTAGGTTGGGTGTCATCCTGTGCACCAAAAGGTAGTCGGTTCGATTTCCGGTCAGGGCACATTCCTGGGTTTTGGGCTTCATCCCTACTAGTGGGTGTATAGGAGGCAGCCGATCTCTGTTCCACTCTCACAGTGGTGTTTCTCTTTCTCCCTCTCCCTTTCTCTAAAAATAAGTTTAAAACATTTTTCTAAAAAACAAGAAAATACCCCCTTTTGTTGATGGACTGTTCACTGAACCGTAGACATTCAGCCTTCTCTACAAGGATGCGCAGTTGAAGTGCAAAGTCTTAAACTGAAAGCACCATGGTCTTGGTTGTGTAAGAGTCGGGCGAACTGGACTCGGGGAGACATTCCTCTGTGGCAGGGCTCACAAAGGGGGTTCCCAATGAACCTGGAGCAAGAACGGTGCCTCCCCAGCAAGCACAGGCCGTGTCCATTCTACCCCGGGGAGCCCTCTTCCTGTGCAGTACACTTGCGCGTTTCTCGCCCCCCCACGCTTGGGTCATTGTGAACATAAATGCATGGTCTTTGCTTGTTGCAACCTTGAACCCAGACCACCCACCCTTAGCTCTTAAAAATACCAGCATGTCAGCAGCTTTAGACGGAAGGAAGTTCAGGGCTCTCTGGCCCAGCGAAGCCGACCCAGTCAGGCCTGACTCGCCTCCTGCCGAGGAGCCACCAGTGGCACCTTTGTCTCTTCCCGCTCCTGCTTCTGCCACCAGCCCCCTTCCAGGAGGCGGCTCTCCGGCTCTCTTCTCCGAGCATTTAGGTGTCATGTTAGGAGCATTTTTTCCTTTCATAACTTTATTTTTAAATCATCAGCTTTTTCACCCCATTGTTTTATGTCATCTACACCTCATGTCTTATAGCTAAAGCTGTAGTCGTTGGGAGCTAGTTTGTGGAAGGGATGCTAAACAGATAAGATTTGCATAATTTTGAATATTTATACCACAAGTCGAGATCAATTTTAGAGCTCCTATAGCTTAAGATTATTAGTTTCACCAATGGCTTCTGCATTCTTAATACTAGATCTAGGAAACTGTGGTAGTGTCTCAAATGCATATAGAGCATCTGTTTATACACACGACTGTGGGATTTATTTCACTGTGTAAGTAGTGATATTTTCCTGTTCAAATGTTTCTATAGAAAGTATTTATTTTAGCAAAAAAAAGTTAACTGTCAAAAGGGCTTTCCAGAAAAGTGTTCTTTCTGGCCACCCAGCTACCCCGTGCTCAGCCATTGAACCCCCAGACAACACAGCTAAGGCAGAAAGGTTGGGACCCTCACTTGTTTTGGGCCAGACTCGACGTGGATTGGGAACCCAGAGTGCGTGCCCCACGGTCACTCTGTCCCAGAAGGAAGTGGTCCCCCGCCGGTGTGGCTGCGCCAGGTGTGGCTGCGCCAGGTGAGGCCTCAGGGCTAGCCGCGAGCAGCCCACCTTTCGCATACGCGGTCGGTACGTTCGCTTTAGCAGGCTGTTCAGGGAAACGAGCCTTAGTTGTGACCCCAAGGAAATCCAGACCCATGCCTGTGGGCGATGGAGAAACCACTTGTTGCCTAAAGAAAGCATTAAGCTGTATTCCAGTCTTTCTCGTGTTTGCGAAAGACACCTGTTCCCACCCCCATGGACCATGGGAGGTAAGCATGTTTTCTTTCACACCTTTGAACAGTACCCATGAGCAAGATTTGGCTCTCCTCTTTTTCTCCCCCGTCCCTCTTCTCCCACCCCGTCCCCAGCTCAGCAAGCATCCGTGTAGATGTGGGCCGGCCCCACCTGTGGCTACAGGACAAAACCATCTGTTCTAAGATGTGCGCAACTTGACTTCTCAGGAGTCCCGGTCTGCAGTTCAGAGCACCCCAAGACATGACGGAACCCATGCTTTCAGGTCATTTCCTCTCCCCTGTGCCCCATTCCTGGCCAGTCTCATTCTGTTGGCTCGGGACTGGACCACAGGGGATCTTGTCATCCATTGGAATCATACCTTGCATACTTACTTATGGCTTCCCTTTGTCTTTCCCAAACAATGAGGAGGACACTTGAACAGTAATGCTGGAGAATGTTTGTGTGGGTTTTTTTTTCTATGATACTATTTGTAAGCAAATCTGATTTTAAGATGAAATGTGAATGGGTACCTAGTTGCCAGGGAATTTAGTACTGAACTAGACAGTCACAACTTTTTTTATCTTTTGCAGGAAGAAATAAATTTTGCTTGCATTTCAATGTTCACAGGAAGTAATGTTGTAAATAGTTTTTTAAAAAATATATATATTTATTATGCGTGCTGTATACAGATTCCTGTCTGGAGTGATGTCGGTTTGCATGTAGTACTGTAGGAGAATATATTTTGAGCAGTGGACTCTTTTTCATAACACAGTGCACACATGGAGAAAGAACAGAAAACCAGCGGGTTGAGAGCTGTTGGGGGCATTTGATCTGTAATGTTACATCAAATCCGAGCTTTAATCGCCCCCTTTTCTCATCTGGTTACGTTGTATATTATATGTGTGTGTGTGTGTGTGATAACCTGGTCAGTGGTCAGTCGCAGATCTGCAGAGCAGATTTCCAGGTGTTCTTTCTGATGTGTTGCCTCCAAGCAATAAGATCCTAGATGATAACATTTATCCCGGGCTCCGTGCGGGCCCTTGTCTCAGAGGATAGGGTGGGGGGAGGACAGCTCTTGCTAAGACCTCTTCTTGCCTTTGCCTGAGAGGTTGCCGTACTTGAATTTTTGCTTCTGTTTGTCTGCACACTCCTTTCAGTCACAGAACTCTAGGGATGGGTGAGAAACCTGCCAGCACCAGACATCAAAAATCGGGCATAGAGATGGAAAAAGTGTCAGTGTTCCGTACATTTGTAAGGGTTTCCTGCATCCAGGTGAGGCAAAGCTCATTTGGCTATAGAGTAAATGTAAGAACCATTTACATCAGAAATGTAAATGGCCAGTTTGAAGTCCTTTAACTGTGTCTGGCCCACGCCGAGAAGCGAGCCCAGTTTCCGGAACCCTCCCCTGTGCCTAGGTTTGGAATGTCTGGAGCCCCCTTCTGTCTGGGGTTCAGCCTTTTTGGTGCGTGCAGAGGGCAGCCGCTCCTCCAGGCCTCCCCTCGCGTCCAGTTCCACAGGCGTCCAAGCCTCTCCCTGTGACCGCCCCCCCACACTCACTTCTACGAAAAATACCCCACGCCCAAATAACCAGGACTAGAACAATGTAGTTTTTTAGGCTTTTGGAATAAGTCTTCTCTTTTGTATTTATGATGGTGTTTGGAATTTTTCACTAGTGTTTTTTAGATTTGAAGTGGGTGCATTAGGATAACACTTTCCATTGCTGGCCCTCAAAAAGCTAGCAAGAGGGAAGAAGCTGACCTATGTTGTGTCGGTGGGAAGGTGACTACTTCACGTGGTGGGGAGGGCGGGGAGGGAGGGTTGTAGATTACGTGAGAGTAAAATAGAATTCTGGCCCAAGTCTTACTACTTTGTAATAACTGATCCCCTTTCTAGCCTCACTCAGTCTCCGTAGAAGCCTGCTGTCTACCCTCAGGGAACAAGTAGTTTTCACAACTGAGCTCCTCCGAGGTCATTGGCCCGGGCCTGCGTGCAGGCCTTAGTGGTCTTGATAAACTCATGGCATTGTTTTCCCGTGTGCATCATGACGTGAAGAAATTCAACCCCAACCTGTATGAAAAGCACAGCCGAGGGGCCCGGAGGCCCATGCAGTTTGAACTGAAGCTCAGGTGCCGTGGTGGGTTCTGCTCCCTTTTAGGACCCTTCCGATGAATTTAGGGCCAGGGCTGCTGATCCGGCTGTGGATCCAGGGAGTTCTAAGCTGAATCTCTACCGTTCCTTTCAAGGTCTTTCCGGCCCCTCCCCTCCCCGTGTTGTCATTGCCAAGGTCAATCCTGTAGTTGTTCCCATGTGCTCCTTTCTGCCGTCTTGTGAGTCGTAGCCAGTGACCCAGATGCCCAAGGAGAGGGTCTCGGAGGGCCCCGCCCCTTCCCGGTCCCACGTGGGCGCCCCTGACCTGTGTCCTGACCTGTGTCCTCACGGTCTTTTCAAAAGCATTGAGAGGAGAAGTTCGGCAAAGGGTTATCAGGTGACCGGCGTGTATCTCTTGGGCCTGGATTTCCACTATGTTAGAGAGTGTAGGGGAAATACTGTGTTGTTTATGGATGAAAATTCAATGTATGCTGTGAATTTGTTGGTTTGAAACATTGAAAATTTTTCATTAGACAATGTTTACATACCTCACCTGAAGAACCTTTGAGAGTGTATATATGAAATTTTAAAATATATTAAGTTGCTTTAAAACGATATGTATAGCTATAAGAGTTGGAGTTATTTTAACTTTGGAATATGTACCAAGTCTCCTAAATATTGAAATCTTGTGGACTTTCTGTGCTTCTGTGTTTTACTTTCCCGTTAGGCCGTGTAGGAAGCTGTGTTCTTGTTATTGGTGAAGGGTCCTCGCTGAAATCCAAGCGTGGAAGCATTTCCCTGGTTGTTTTAGATTTCCTCGTTTGGTTGGAGGGGTGGGGTGTGGAGCTAGAGGGTGTGTGGGAGGGATTTCTCTAACCTTGACATCTATTCCATGAGCTTTTTCTAGGCGCTTATTTTATTGCAGCGTATTAAACTTCTTTGATATTAAAGCGTGTTTGTGTAGTCACTGCAGAGGTTCCGATGCACCGCAGCCCAGCATTCACCGCACAGAGCAGAGCTGACGAGGGGCCAAAGGAACCACAGAGCAACACTTCTGCGTCGACCCCCGTCGCGTTGGGCTTAGAGGGACATCGATGGCTGGATCTGTGGTCATCGTGAGTCATGCCCAACTTCAGGCAAAAGGAAACACGGTGTGAGGGTCCTTGGGAATTCCCGTGGCAGAGTTGGGAAGGTGCCAGAGTTCAAAGGCCATCCCCTGCCTGGCTGGTGTGGCTCAGTGGTTGAGCGTTGACCCATGAACCAGGAGTTTCACTTCCCAGTCAGGAGACACACCTGGGTGCTAGGCCCCATCCCCAGGAGGTGGTGTGCAGGAGGCAGCCAACCAAGGTGCTGCATCCTGAGAGGGAAGGGAACTGGGCTCCCGCAGGCCCCTGACCTCAGGGAAGCAGCTTGAAATAAGGGGGTGATACCCTGTTTCACTATACACTGAGTGGCCAGATCTCTGAACGCATAGTAAGCTGGCCACTCAGTGTGTATATCTATCTATATATATATATGTTAGAGGCCCGGTGCATGAATTCGTGCATGGGTGGGGACCGGCCAGCCTGGCCAGGGGGAGGGGACATGGGCAGTTGGCCGGCCCACCTGCTAGTTGAACTCCTGGTTGAGGGGACAATTTGCATATTAGCTTTTTATTATATAGGATATACACTGAGTGTCCAGATTATTATGCGTTCAGTGTATTCTTTCAAGTCTCCTTGAGATGGATCTGTTTGAGGATCCAGTGGGCCAGGGGCTCCTGTGGAAGCAGCCCTGGTTTCACTGACAGGTTCATCTGACCGTGGCCATGGACATGCCAACCACACCCAGTGGAAATACGCTGGCAGCTGCGCCACCCCTTCTCAGTTTACCTTTGGAGCATTACCTTGTTCCAGATGAGAACCTCTCATTGTTACAATAGACCTCTTTTCCTCCGGGGCCCTCCTGTGGCAGGAAAGCTAGAATGTGGCCCAAGAGGCGCGCACTGGCTCGGGGTGTAGGGATAATAGAGATAAATTGTCACCATGCAGGGAACTTGTCAGCTGCCTCCTCCCCAACCAAGCCCTGCGGTGTCCGCTCCCTGGGACAGGGATGTCCCTTTAAATTTAAAAAAGAAAAGGTTTTATTTATTTCAGAGAGAGGACGGGAGAGGGATAGAGAGAGAGAAACATCAGTGATGAGAGAGAATCATTGATCGGCTGCCTCTTGATGGGGATCGAGCCCACAACCCAGGCATGTGCCCTGACCAGGAATCTAACCGCAACCTCCTGGCTCATGGGTCGACGCTCAACCACTGAGCCACACCGGCCAGGCCGGGGCTGTCCTTCTGACTCTGACACTTGCCTCTCATTTGTCTTTAGCCCCACGGTTGCACACTGGTGCCCACAGATGTGTCTTGTTTTTAGCCCATTGTTTTTTGGTGGTTGCTTTTTTTTTTTTTTTTTTTTAAGCTTTTGGAACTGTGAGTGTTCACATAAAAATGGACTTCTGGCTTCTCTTTAAAAAAAAAAAAAAAAAAAGACCGGGAAGACCTGGGAAATTGGTCATGGTAAGAGCCAGCTGGAGCTCGGCTCACAGTCAGTCACCACTTGCCCTTCCTCTCTGCAGGGAAATGGCCTCACCCGCGGCTTCGTCGGAAGTGGCCACACAAGGGACGGCCCGAGGGCGTGCGCCCACCTACTTAGGTGATGGGCTGCCCACTCCAGACACTGGAACTGATAAACTTGTTTGGGTTTTTTTTTAAATATATTTTTATTGATTTTTTACAGAGAGGAAGGGAGAGGGATAGTTAGAAACGTCAATGAGAGAGAAACATCGATCAGCTGCCTCCTGCACACCCCCTACTTGGGATGTGCCTGCAACCAAGGTACATGCCCTTGACCGGAATCGAACCCCGGACCTTTCAGTCCGCAGGCCGAGGCTCTATCCACTGAGCCAAACCGGTTTCGGCTTATAAATCTGTTTTAACCCGTTTCCTCGCACGGGCCTGCCTGGCTCGTTGCATTCCCTCCCAAACCCCTCACTGTGTGAAAGCCACCGCAGCTCCTGTCCCTGCCCACTTTCTCGGCCACCGTGTGCTGCTCGGGTGCGGCCGTGTGACCGGCGCCACAACGGGTCTCCGGCGGGAAGGCTGCCTGTGTCCTGGCCTCAGAGGAGGCCGGCCGGGTGCCCTCAGCGCCAGGGGCCTTGCCCCGCCTGATGGCCAGGCCTGTCCTCCCTGGGGTGCCGTCTGACAGAACTCCTCTGTGCAGTCTGGTGTGCAGAATGCTGTAGCATTATGTTTGCCTCCTTTCCCCCCTGATCCCGAGGAGCTGCTGTCTTGGCAGCAGGCAGGTCAGCCTTACGGGACGGCTTGAGAGGCCACGCGGCTCTCCCATCGGTTGCCAGGTGAAATACGGGCGCGGCTCTGTCCACAAACTTACCGCGCCTGGTGCAATGGCAGAGCCTCGAAGGGAAGTGAGATGCGCAGCCCTGTGTGTGCTGGGCAGCGCCAGACTCGCCATCACACCAACGCCAGGCAGCTACGGCCCAGGCCCCCACTCCCACCTCCCCATCCCCCCAATTTCTGCAGGAGGGACAGACCGCTGCCCCCGGGAGCCCTCGTGGACTGTGGCCGGCCTGTGGGCACCCAGAAGCCCTCGAACCCAGGAGGGGGCCCGTGGACAGCCCCGGCTCATCCTCGTGGGGAAAAAAAGAGATCAGCAAGACAGAGCCTGAGTGAATCAATGTCATGTTCACGCGGGAGACGACAGACAATATCCAACATGTTCTACAACAGCACTTCTAGGCAAAAAGGGCAGGCGTGGCCGCCCACGGGCCTGCGCGAGACCAGGCTCCAGGAGAGCCACCCAGACGAGGCCACGGGACCCCCCCAAACCGACCGTCACAACCACGGACACCTGCAACTCAAACGAGACACTGGATGCGGACTGGAACATATAAAAATACTATAACAAAATGAAATACAAATATATATTAGAATCTGTTAAGTATTCTGTATAAAGAGATACTTTCGTGGTTAGGCTAACAGCGGGCAGAGAGAGACGCGCCCGGCCCTCTCCTCGGGCGCGGGGAGGCAGCGGCGGCGTCTCTGCGGCGCGTGCCGAGTGGAAACAGCAATGGCGACGTCGACGTGCACGGAAGGTCTTCACCGAAGGGAAGGTGTGGAGGTGACTTCTCGGACAGACGGTCTCACGGGAGCCGCCTGGGACTGCGTGGCAGCAGGCAAGATGGGTGGCGACCCGGGGCCTTCCCAGCTGGCAGGCAGGCGGGTGGGTGGGTGGCTAAGCGGAGGGAGACTTGGTCCTGGGTGCACGGCTCTCTCAGCTCCTAGCTCCCAGCCTCCCAGCTCCACCAAGGCTGCATGTGGGGCAGGCTGGGCGGGGGCATTGGGGGGGCCAGGGGGCCAGCAGCAAGCTCACCCTCTGCCCTCCCGCCCCACACGCTGGGCCTGCAGGGCCACCGCCATCACCTGTCAGCATGTGTCCTTTCTACTTTCTGCAAAGCAGAGGGGCCCCTGGAGCCGGGGAAACTGCTTCTCCAGGGCAGGGGGGAATGGGGGTGGCAGGGGAAGAGCCGCTTCTCAGGGCCGGTGGGTTGGGGAACTCTGTTCCATGGAAGGAACAAACTAGCTGCCCTTGCACTTTCCTGCCTGGCCAGCCTGGTGCTAGCTCTTCTGCGGAGCCCTCAGTGGCCGCCAGAGACTCCAGGTAAGAGTTGCTCTGCAGCGAGGCCCACGCTGCTGTCCACAGGGGCTGTGTGGCCTTGCTCAGAGCTACAATAGCCCAGGCCAGTGAGGCGCAGACCCAGCCATGCTGTTCCTCCCCGCTTGGGAGGGTCCTTGTCCCATTGCAGGGTCCCCAGACCCAAACTCGCTGGCCGGCCCGAGCCCTGCCCCTGCCAGCCTCCCAGGTCACCGGAGGCTCCTGCCTTCCACTCAGCAGCAAAGCCCACGTCCCGCCCCCAGCTACCAACTACCGTGGTGGCTGAGGACACGGGCACAGGTCACCCCAACTCCGCCCACCCTCACTCTGCCCCAACCCCGCCTTCTATTGGCAGACGGAAGGAGCCAGGAAAAGGGTGAGCCCCTACCCCCTTTCCCACCGGATTCCCCAGGGGTACACGGTCCTGGGGAGACCTCTGGACCAGAGAGCCACCTGTCTTCCTTCCAGCCAACTGGCTGCTTAGGCTCAAAGATCATCTCTGCGCGTGCGTTCTGCGGGAAGAGAAGCATCGCAGTCACGGTCCCGGGTTCGGTGACAGCGCAGAGGAGTCCCGGGAGCAGGTTGGTGCCCTCGCTCGGCCCCCTCTCCCGCATCCTGGTCACCTCTGACGTGCTGTGATTCGTTGGCATGTGTCCGCGAGGGCAGAGCCAGCCCCGGTCCCCAGGCCGGTCGGGCACACGAATACTTGGTGTCATTAATGAAAGTGGGTCTTCTGACTCCTGTGGCCTCCCTCCTGGGCCACAGTGGGAGGCTCTCTGTTGCTTGAGTCGTCTGTCCCGCCTCCCATTGGAGAGCGGGGGAGACTGAGGCCCAATGGACCGCTGTTCCCGCCTGTCGGCGCCCCAGCGAGGGCTCTGGACCCCGTCTCTGCAGGAGGAGACCCCTCCCTGGCCAAGCAGCCAGCCCCCCTACCCCCCTACCCCCATCAGTGGCTCGCCAGCAGCAGGCTGATGGCTGGGGAAGCCCAGGACCAGTGCCCCTTGGGTGGCTGGTGGCTGGAGGTGGCAATGTCTATTCTGCTGAAACCAAGGATGCCCCTGTCCTTTGTGGTGGGGTCTCCCACCCCAAGAAGCTCCAGTGACCATTTCCTCCACGTGGGTACCTCCTTGAAGCTCCAGTGATCATCCAGTAACTTTAGGATTCAGAGGCCTGGTCCTAAGACCCACTTCCACCCCAGGCCTCGTTCCTGAGGTGCTGTCTGCCATTCAGCCCGGGGGCGAGGGTCAGTCCCTTCCTGGCCAGCAGGAGGGGCCCTTCCCCTCCGCAGCCTGGCCTCCTGCCCGCAGACGCAGCCAGAGCCAGGCTGGGAGGCTGGGCGGCCTTCGGGGCTCTGCGGGGGGCAGGAAGGGGCTCGGGGCCAGCACGGCTGCAGACGGGGACAGGCTGGTGTGGGAGGGGGCAGTCCCTTCAGAGCCAGGTAGCAGGCGAGGAGGGAGCGTCACCGCTCTGCACTTCTTGGCCTGACCTCACACACGTGTTCATTCAACAACATTTATTAAGTGCCTCTTTGTGCAAGGCACTTCCGGAGAGGGTGGCCTGCAGCCGAGGCTCGCCCCCCCGCTCGGCCCAGCTGCCCGGTGCCGCTTGAGAAAAGCTGCCTGGCCCCTGGGAGGTGGCCCCGGCCCACCCAGAGGGTCCAGCCATCCAGGACCCCAGCCCAGGCCTCCTGGCGGCCACGCTCCTCGCCAGCCCTGCCCGCGGGCGCTGGCCGCTGGGCGCTGGCCGCTAGGCGCAGAGGGCGCAGCCACACTTGGTGGGCTTCTCCACCTCCTCCGCGAAGGAGGTCCCGTCGCTGCACTCGAAGGTGAGCTTCCTCCGCTTCGGCCGCAGGCCCTGGCAGCAGCCCCGGCCCGGGCACGAGCCCCGGCACTCCACCCACGACAGCGGGCGCGTGGTCTGGCAGATGGCATAGCCCCTCTGGACCCGGTGAAAGTCCCGGACAGGGTCCCCCCGGCACTCGGACTCTGGATGGGACAGACACCAAGAGAAAGCCTCAGGGCCCAACTAAGGGGCAGCACTGCCCCCGGGAGGCAGGAGGAGGAGGAGGAGGAGGAGGGGAGCGGGGAGGCGGAGGGCAGCATCCTTGGGCGGTCCTCTAGCTCCAGAGCCCGCCTGTCCCCAGCATCCTCCTGCCCTCCACGCACAAGCACAGCTTCCTCCTGGGCCACCGGGCGGTGCGGTCCTCGGGAAGGGGGAGCTTTCTAGCTGCCAGGGCCCCCAGCACAGATGCTGCTGCCAGGCCCCGGGGGCAGAGTGTGTGTGTGTGGGGGGGGTGCTCCCTGATGCTGGAGGAGGGCAACAGGCTGGAGGCCTGGGAGGCAATAATGTTGGAGGAGGAATTTGGCTGGAGGGAGGACCCTAAATGCCCGAGTTCTGGATTCCTCAAGACACCCCTGCCCTGCAACCCCCCAAGTGCTCTCCATTCCAGCAAAGCATCTTAGTCACGCAGACCAGGCCTGGGAGGGGTCCCCGGCCCTCGGACTTCTGCTCCCAGGTCCCAAGGCGATGGGGCCACGATGCAGAGATCTGGAAGGAGCTGTTATCAGGATCTCGTCTGAGAAATCCCAGCCAGACGGGCACTGACCCCGGATGCGGGGCTGCAGGAAAAGCTGGGCCAGGCAGAGATGGGGTCCCTATGTGTGTGTGTGGGGGGGAGGGGGAATTGGAGCCCAGAGAGCAGGGGTGGGGGTACTATAGCCCCAGAGCAGCCTAGGGTGCAGGAAGGGCAGGGGCACAGAGGGTTGCTGGGTTGAGAGGAAGAAACAACCAGGTTGCTGTGGGAGGGACGTGGGGAGGGCACATCAGGAGGGGGGCCCCTGACCTTGCTCGCACAGCTCGCCTGAAAAGCCAGGGTCACACACACAGTGCGCCCCCGTGGTGGCCGAGGCCTGGCAGTGGCCGTGCAGGCACTGCAGGCCCCCGCACGGGTCTGCGGGAGCCCCGGCCTGGTGGCACAGGGCCCCCGAGAACCCCTCTTGGCACTGGCAGCTGTAGGACAGAGCATCCAGGGGCACGCACTTCCCGTGGACGCACCTGGGGGGACAGAGGAGAGCGCCATGAGGACCGGCTGGGGCCAGTCCACGCCCCCCACCCCCCACCCCCCCATCCCCGCACCCACCCCGGCCTCGGCGCCCCGGGGTGTTCTCCTGGTCCCCAGGCTGAGACCCAGGAAGCAAACCGTGGGTCTGTGGGGAGGGGCGGGGGATTGGAGTTGGGGGGGGGGGGGGATTGAGGACAGATATGTGATACCTCAATAAGAAATTTAAAAAATAAAATAAAATAGAACAAGCAGTCTTAAAAAAATAGAAATAAAATGTGGGTCTGTGCCTGTCCCCACAGACCTCTCCTGTTACTGAAAAGAGAAACCCAGAAACATGTGATAAACCCCAGCCAGGCCGCATGTTCTGACCTTGGGCGTTAGAACTGTCCTCTTTCCTCGCCACAGGGAACGGGAACTTGCAGGGAAGGGAAGGGAAGGGAACCCGCGGGGGGAGGAGAGGTGGGGGACACAGGGGCGAGGGCTCCCCGAGCCCAGCGCAGACTCACTTGTGGCCGTGACAGGGCCCGTCGGCTGGCTGGTCGCAGTGCAGGCCGCCCCAGCCGGCCTCGCAGTGGCACACGGGCCCGGGGGTGGCGTTGGGCTGGCAGATGCCGTGCAGGCAGAAGAGCTTCCGGCAGGGCTCGCAGCCCGGCACCACGCCCGGCTTCATGCGCGTCTTGGTGAAATCCTGCAGCTCGTTGTTGATGTACAGGTTCCGGATGCACCCGTGGAAGCTGGTGCCATTGAGGATCTGCCACAGGCGGAAGGCGGCCGAGTTCACGTCCACCGGCATCCCTGGGGGGGGGGGGGGGGGGGGGGCAGACTGAGCGCCCGGCACCGGCCTCTGAGGTCTGCGGGCACCTGCCCAGGGTTCCCTCTTGCCCGTAGCCTCTGCCCTGTCTCTGGAACCCGGGCCAAGGTCCTCTGCACCTTGGAGGGTGCAGACACCTTCCCCCCAAGAAATGGAAAAGCTTGCCGAAACCGGTTTGGCTCAGTGGTAGAGCATCGGTCTGCAGACTGAAAGATCCCGGGTTCGATTCTGGTCAAGGGCATGTACATTGGTTGCGGGCACATCCCCGGTGGGGGGTGTGCAGGAGGCAGCTGGTCGATGTTTTTCTCTCACTGACATTTCTAGCTCTCTATCTCTCTCCCTTCCTCTCTGTAAAATATCAATAAAAAACATATTTAAAAAAAAATAAATGGAAAAGCTGCCTTCCCGTGACCAGGGCTGGGGGGCCAGGCCTGGCAGCAGCCGGCTCGCCAGGGTTCCTTCCTGTTTTGACTCCCAGAGGCTGGGCCCCAGAACCGGGTGTGTGGTCCGTGGTCACCTGCTCCTGTGGTCACCACTCCCAGTGACCCCTGAGCTAGGAGCTGCTAACCCCCTCGGCTGCTCCATGCTCAGTGACTTGCCCGAGGCTGCAGGACTAGTAAACCCAGGTCCCCATCCCTCCCCCGGCCACCCTCTGGCCAGGCCTGCACAGGCTGAGACCCTCTGCCTCCGGAACCTGCTCCCGGGGCCCGGAAACGCCCACAGGTGGTGGCCAGGGCCCCTTAGCTGCAAAGCCTATAAGGCCAGCCGGGCAATGCCCAGCTCATGCCGGAGCCTGGGCCACTGAGGGCCCAAGCCGGGGACGGACCCTGAGCATGTAACAAGCCCCTTCCGGCCCGAAGCCAAGAAAGACCCACAGTGTAGAAGGCAAGGCGGCCGGGGAAATTCCAGCACCCCCACCCCCCCCTCCCCGCTCCCCTCCCCGCCTGGGCCAGGCCTCCACCCCAACCCAGGCAGGCCGCCTCCTTCGGCAGTGTGGGCTGGGGGCCAGCGGCCTGGCTCCTGGCAAGAGAACGCAATCCACCTGCAGCTTGGCCAAGTCACTAGCACAGCCGTGGGCAAACTACGGCCCTCGGGCCGGATTCGGCCCGTTCGGCTGTTCTGTCCGGCCCGCGGAGCCGAAAGAGCGGAGGGTTCTCTTGCTCTCCCCTCCGCTCCTTCACCAGCAGCCCAAGAGGAGAGTGCCAGCATGGTCAGGTTGCTTTTGTTCTGGCCCTCCGGCCCAGTTTAAGAACCCATTGTGGCCCTCGAGTCAAAAAGTTTGCCCACCCCTGCACTAGCACCCCCCCAACCCCCCACTGGCAATGTCCCCACAGGCCTGTGCCCTGGGCCCCGCCACCTGGCCCGAGCGCGACAGAGCGCCCCCGGAAAGGCTACACCATCACCTGAGGGAGGGCGAGGCCTGGGGCAGAGCGGGGCCTCACCTCCCACGTAGAGGGGGGCCTCGCTGTTGAGGGTGTGGTGCTTGCCGAAGCTGTCCATGGTCATGGGGCTGCCGCCGTCGATGGAGAGGTTCACCATCTGGTCGAAGGTGACCAGCTCAACGGTGTGGAACTGCCCGTCGTTGATGGTCTCGGCACTGGAAGCAGACGGGGTGCCCCCACCCCAGGGGGTGAGCTTCGGGCTGGCTCATCTCTCCCCGGGCACCCTGCCATGGGTCCAGCAGCTGCTTCCCGAGGGACCACATCTCTCCGCGGGGAGCCTGGTGGCCCATGACCCAGCCTCTCTGCTCCCCCGGGAAAGCTGAGACGTTGGGGGCAGGTGTTTCCCCCCTAATCGGTCCCCTCCTCCCCACTCGGGCGCCCTGGGGGTGGTGATGGGAGGGGAAGGACCACGCTGGGCTGTCCTCCTGGTTCACGTGCCCTCTCCTCTTGGGCAGCCCAGCTTCTGGAGGTCCTATTAACGACCTGCTCTGGGCCCAGGAGACACCCCCCCACACACACACACACACATACACCCCAGAGCGGCCGCCGGGCCCGTGGAAGCCCCACCTGTAGATGGCAGAGCTGGGGTAGCTGCCAGGGTCGTAGCTGACCCGCACGTGGCCCTGGTACAGCTCCACGGCGATGTGGTCGTTGTCCCCGTTGTACAGCAGGATCCCGTTGTCCTCCGCCGTGGAGACCTGAGGACCAGGGCCCTGTCTCTCCATCCCCATCCCCACCCCCGCCGCAGCGGCCCAGGCCGGCGGGCGGGGCCGGAAGAGGGATGTGGGTGCAGAGCCCTCCCCTGCCCGCCCAGGGGACCTGTCCTCCAAGGGGCACTGACAGAGGCTGGCAGCCCCAGGTGTAAACCCCGTCTGCGGACAGCGTGGCCAGGGCCGGCAGCAGAGGGCAGAGGGGCGGCCGAGCCTGGGAACTGTGTGCCAGGGGGAGCAGGCCCCTCAGGCCACCTGCCGGGGGGGGGAAGCCAGGCGGGCGGGCGTGGGGCCTCCTCTCTGTGGGCCTCAGGGAACCAGCTGCCTGGGGCCCGGGCTCTACACAGAGGACACACTCAGGAAGGCGCTCGGACAGCCAGAGCCCCAAACCTGAAGGGGCCTCGGGAGGTAGGGGTTTAAGACTCCCAATGGCGCTGAAACCGGTTTGGCTCAGTGGTAGAGCATCGGTCTGTGGACTGAAAGGTCCCAGGTTCGATTCCGGTCAGGGGCATGTACATTGGTTGCGGGCACATCCCAGGTGGGGGGTGCGCAGGAGGCAGCTGGTCAATGTTTCTCTCTCATCGATGTTTCTAGCTCTCTGTCTCTCTCCCTTCCTCTCTGTAAAATATCAATAAAATATATTAAAAATAAAATGAAATAAGTCACCCAATGGCAATAAGGACCACAAGGACATATAGCGGGGCGTTAACCTGGCCACGCTCCAGGCACGGGAACAAAAGCCTGTCGGGGCATTGGAGGTGGGCGAGGGGTCGCTGAGACGAGATGGTGGGAAGGGGTCCTGGAAAGCTTGGTTTTGGGGTCTAGTCACCCACGAGACCACCCCCCCCACACACACACTCTTCTTTGCGATTGGATTTATATCCCAATAACCTTTCCCATCCTGCTTAAACGACTTCAAGCTGGGACGCTGACACCCACATCCAAAGACTCTGACCCACCCAGGGGCCTCCCGTTGTCCTGGGCAGGGAGGTGCCTTGGATCTCTGACCCGAGGCCAGGGTCCCCCCCGCCACCGCCCGACTCCCCTCTGCGGCCGGCGCCCCGGGCACCCACCTGCAGCGTGATGTTGGCCCGCGGCCAGTTCTGCAGGTCGGTGAGCTGCAGGTAAGTGTCGCGGTCCACGAAGTTGACACTGAGCAGCTTCTCGCACTCGGGGCCGCCGAAGCCCGGGAGGCACTGGCACACGGGCCGGCCGCCCTGGTCCACGCAGTGGGCCCCGTTCTGGCACTCGGCGCCCTCGCAGGGGCTCCTGGGGGCAGCTGGGCGGGCAGGCGTCTCACAGAGCGGCCCGCTGAGGGGGAAAGGACCGGGTCACCCAGGGCGGGGAAAGGGGTGAGAGGGCACCTTCCTCCCCCAGGTCCCGGGGGGAAACCCACTGAGCATCCTGGGAAACCGGGCCCTTAAGGCGACGACGACAGAAAATGCCTCTAACGGACGCTTCTCCCGAGAGAATGAAGAGCCAGGAGGGTGGCCGAAGCCGGTTTGGCTCAGTGGATAGAGCGTCGGCCTGGGGACTGAAGGGTCCCGGGTTCGATTCCAGTCAAGGGCATGTACCTTGGTTGCGGGCACATCCCCAGTAGGGGGTGTGTAAGAGGCAGCTAATCGATGATTCTCTCTCATCGATGTTTCTAACTCTCTATCCCTCTCTCTTCCTCTCTGTAAAAAGTCAATAAAATATATATATTTAAAAAGAGCCAGGAGGGCGGAGAGGAACAAGTGTGGCCCCCGGACCAGCAACATCGATGTCCCCTGGTCACTGACTGTCCCACGTGGAAAACCTGCTGAATCTGCTCTTTCACAACATGCCAGGTGACTCGTGGGCTCGTTAAAGTTTTAAGAGCTGCTCGTGTCTCATTGTACAGAAAAGAAAACTGAGACTTAAGACAAGCAAAGGCGGGAAGACTCCACAGGAAGAAGAGGGGGTCATGACTACCAAGGGTCGTTCTGATCGACGCTACAACCATCTGCGGCATCAGCATCCACAACAGCCACACGTGTAAGCCATCCGGATGGTGTGGTGGATCCCCACCATGGATATCACTCAGCCATAAAAAGGAGCGGCGTTCTGATACATGCTACCGCACGGATGACCCTCAAAAACATGAGGCTAAGTGAAAGGCAGTTATATGGACCACAGGTTGTATACTTCTCTTTATAGGAAGTATCCAGAATAAGCAAATCTATACACACAGATGTCAGCAGATTCGTGGCTGCCTAGAGCTGAGATGGAGGGGACGTGGGGTGACCGATAAGAGGTATGGAATTGCCGAAACCGGTTTGGCTCGGTGGATAGAGCATCGGCCTGCGGATTGAAGGGTCCCAGGTTCGATTCCGGTCAAGGGCACGTACCTTGGTTGCAGGCACATCCCCAGTAGGGGGTGTGTAGGAGGCAGCTGGTCGATGATTCTCTCTCATCGATGTTTCTAACTATCCCTCTCTCTTCCTGTCAAAAATCAATAAAATATATTTTTTAAAAAGAGGTGTGGAATTCCTAAAGTAATAAAACATTCTGAAATGGGTGGTCCTACAATGAATGCATAACTCTGGACATATACTAAGAGCCATTGACTTGTACATTCTAATCAGGTGATTGTACTGTATGTGAATGACAGCTCAATAAAACTGAAAAGGAAAAACACACAAAACACCCGAGCAGATCGTGGGAGGTGGGTGGTCAGGAGGAGGAGCCAAGAGGCAAACGTCAGTGACCTCTAGGGCAGGTGGTGGCGTCAGAGGCTCCCTGAGCAGAAAGGGAGAGGGCGCTGCCCACTTCTCTGTACCCAGCGCCCACTCCTCCGCCAAAGGCTGGGCCCCTCTGCCTCTGCTCTGCACGGCTCAGTCACTTTCCCAAGGCCACACACTGCGACGGGTGTAGCCACGGTTCAAGCCAGGACCCGACACCCAGGCTCTCGCCCTCCCTGCCTCCCTCCCGCTAACCCTGCCTCCCAGGGGCCGGGGGCTAGGGGGAGTCGGCCCCCCTCCCCCCTCGGTGTGTGCCGGGCCTCTCACCTGTAGCCCGGGGCGCAGAGGCAGGAGTAGCGGTTCACTTCGTCGACGCACTGGGCCCCGTTCTGGCAGCGGTGGGCTCTGCAGTCGTCCTGGTTCTCACTGCAGTTGGCGCCCGCGTAACCTGGCGCGCACTCACACCTGGGGGTGGGCAGGGGGCGGGCAGTCAGCCAGGAGCCTGGGGGGCCCGGGGTCTGGGTGTGACACAGAACCTGGGGGCCCTGTGGGTCTATGGGGTCCCCCCACCCCCATGGAGGTCAACCAGAGCCCTGGGTATAGAGATGCCCCCGCCTGACCTGGGACCCTTTAAGAGAGCTTGTGTGGGCTGGTAGAGCTCTAGGTTGGGGAGGCGGGGGATCCAGCAGGAGGAGGAGATGGGAATCTTGTCAGAGAGCACCCAGATTCACCGCCAACAGCACATCCAGGCCCACCCCGCTGCTCAGCACACGGCTCCCCGTCATGGGGCGCATCCTTCCCTCCACCCCAGCTCCCCAACTCCACCAGCCCGGCCCCCTGGCCCCGCCGGGCAGGTGCCCACCTCTCTGTCAGCGTCTGACTCCAAGCCAACCTCCAGCTCCCTGCATGCCCTGTGCCTCACTGCTCACCCAAAAACCCATTCCCACCAAAAATCCAATCCAGTCCCTTCAAACAAAGGGCACTCTCCCCCACCCCCTTGCAAGATACATAGACCTCCACTGGCAGCAACCCCCGCCTTCACCCCCTTCCCTCCCCTCCCCCCTGTTGGTTCTGGAATGCCCTCTTCTCTCTCCCTGCCTCATTCCGGCCAGGCCACGCCCTCGCCTGCTCCGAGGGGCCTCTGGTGTCACTGAGCAAACCTCTGCTGGAAACCCTTCCAACTGCAGACCGCAAGCTGCAAACTCCACAGTCTGGCAGGTGGGTGCTCCTGCCTGGAGTTTTTACTCATTCCCAGTGACTTTCAGGCTGCAAGAAACACCCTTCTACACAGTACACACACACACACACACACACACACACACACACACACACACCTGGAATCATACTTATCTTTAGTGTATAAAATGGTATGATGCTCTCTGATGTTTTCTGTCTCATTCTTTAAGTTAACCTTGACCTAACCAATTAATCACAAGTCACTACTGGGTCTGGAGCAGCAGTCTGAAGACTGTTTCAGGACCTAAGCCACCACCCATTTCTTCATATTCATTCATTCACTCACTCAACAAATGTACTGGATACTTGCTGGGCTCCAGGTACAATGCCAAGCACAGCTGAGCTTTCCTAAGGCCATCTTTCCTCCAAAACAGGGAGTTAGGAGAACATGCACCCCACCCCTTGTATGTGCTCCTCCGTGCGGGGGGAGGGACCACTCCGACACAGTGTGTGTGACAGTGTGCCCCTGAGGCCCAGCCTGAGGGGCGGGCATGCCTCTCCATCTGCCACTGCTCCTTGGTCTTCTGTGCCAATCCCACCCCGTCTCCTGTGCCAGCTCACCCAGGAGGGCAGTGTGCCCGCCGTGTGGATGGAGGCTCCCACGTAGCCTCTCGATCTCACAGCCGGGCCTCCAACACCCCCTGGCTCTCCCTCTGCCCAGGGGCCTCAGCTCCATGGTGACGCCATCCCCCTCCCTGGCCTGAGGCTGGGGCTGGTCCCTCAGCCACAGACTACAGGAGCCCCGCCCTGCCTGCTGGAACCAGGGTCCCAGAACCGACACTGTATTTGAAAACCACGGATGGGAGCAACACCTTAAAACCCCAGGACCCTCATATCGCATGCAGTCCTCAGGTGACAAAGCACTTCCGTGTATGCCATAACAACGACGGAGACAACAGTCAAGAAGTCCTTTTCCTGAGGCCAATCAGGAGGACTTTTAAAAGGTGATACAGCCAAAACCAGTTTGGCTCAGTGGATAGAGCGTCGGCCTGCAGACTGAAAGGTCCCAGGTTCAATTCCAGTCAAGGGCATGTACATTGGTTGCAGGCACATCCCCAGTAGGGGGTGTGCAAGAGGCAGCTGGTCGATGTTTCTCTCTCATCGATGTTTCTAACTCTCTATCCCTCTCTCCTCCTCAATAAAATACATATTTTTTAAAGTGATACAGTGCCTACAACTGTGCACATGCCAGTGGGTCCGGGGCAGCCTCCATCGAACATGTTCACAGTCTGCAGCACAATCTACACAGAGGGTTGTTGACGGTAGCCCCGTATTCTGTGGTCAGCTTTTATTTCTATGTATTTACTTTATTTTGTTAATCATCACCCGAGGACATTTCCCCAATGATTTTTAGAGAGAGTGGAAAGGAAGGGGAGAGACAGAGAAACATCGATGTGAGAGAGACACATTGGTTGCCTCCCACATAGGATGGAACCTCAAACCAAGGTACATGCCCTTGATTGGAATTGAACCCGGACCCTTCAGTCCACAGGCCGACGATCTATCCACTGAGCCAAACCAGCTAGGGCAGTACGGTCTGCTTTTATTACCAAACTAGAATCTCATGTGCTGGGGAGGTCCCTCAGCCCGGCCTACACCCTCTCACAGTCCGGGAGCCCTCGGAGGGGGTATCCGACCGCCTTGGGGGCTGGAGAGGCTCCCGCCACCACCACTGCGCTCACCAGCCTTGAGCCCTGCGGGAGCGCACTGACCACCAGGGGGCAGCTCCTGCATTGAGCATCTTCCCCCTGGTGGTCAGTGCACATCATAGCAACCGGTCATCCTGCTGTGGGGTCGATTTGCATATTAGCCTTTTATTGTATAAGATACCTTCAGGTCAGGTCCAGTTTTGCTATCAAACTAACTTAGGGCTTTCAGAGTTTTGTGGACTTTGTAAGTGGGGATGAGAAATCGTGGGTCTGGAATGACAACAGCTGTTTAGGGAGCGCTGATGGATGTCGGGCATGGAGCTAAGTGCTTCCCGCGCATTTGCTCATCCTCTCCTTATAACCACCCCCCCCCCCCCCGGGAGGAAGCTTCCGGTGCCTCCAGTTCCCAGGTGAGAAAACAGGCCCAGAGTGGGCAAGCCATCCACTCACGCTGCTGCTGGCAGCAAAGCTGTCCCTTAACCACCCTGGCTCACAGGAACCCACGTGGCTGAGGCCAGACCCACTGGACCGGTGAGGAAATAGGATGGGGAGGGGGTTGGCATGGAGGGGAGGCGGCTTGGCAGCCCCTGCCCTTCCCTGGCCCCGGAAATGGGCACCACCTACCTGGGCCCATCCGGGGTGCCCACGCACCGGGCCTCGTGCTGACACGGGTTCAAGTCCGGGGAGCAGAAGTCCACCAGCTGCTCGCAGGCCCTTCCTGCAGGAAGAACCAGGGGGAGGCAGGAGAGAAGCTGGTGAGGCAGGGCCCCCGCCGCCGCCACGGGAACGGGGTTCGGGGCGCGCCGGCTACCCTCACCTCCCCACAGACGCGCGGTCCCCGCGTACCCGCGTACTGCAGGGGGCACTGGCAGGTGTAGTTGCCCAGGCCGTCCACACAGAGGCCTCCGTTGGCACATGCGTGCTCCACACAGTCGTCCGTGTTCACCCCACAGGTCGGCCCCTCAAAGCCCGCCGGGCAGGAGCACCTGGGGCAGGGGAGGGGGGAGGCAGGTGGGCCCAGGGTCCCTGGCCAGTATCATCCCGGAGTTTTTTTGTTTTGTTTTGTTTTGTTTTATTAATTTTTTACAGAGAGGAAGGGAGAGAGATAGAGAGCTAGAAACATCGATTAGAGAGAAACATCGACCAGCTGCCTCTTGCACACCCCCCAACGGGGATGTGCCCGCAACCAAAGTACATGCCTTTAACCGGAATCAAACCCAGGACCCTTCAGTCCGCAGACCGATGCTCTACCACTGAGCCAAACAGGTTTCGGCCATCCCGGAGTTTTGGTGCCTCTCATAGCCAGGCCCCTGCCAGATGCCAGGGGTTAACGGAGAACAAGACCAGCCCTGCACGTATGGGGCTCACAGCCTAGTGGGGAGCTGGGAGGAGGCACAGCCAGAGGAGAGGCAGTGAGTGTGGGGTAGTGCGGCACAGAGGCCAGCGAGGGGGACCAGGGGGCAGCACCTCGCTCCTCCTCGGGGGAGTGGTCCGGGCGGGCTTCCCGGAGGAGATGGTGACGGATCCAGGATGCTGACAGGGAGCGCAGGGATGGAGGGGAGCCAGTGGGGGCCGCGGCGTGTGCAAAAGCCTGCAGAAGACCCTGAAGCCAGCGCTCTGGGGGCGGGGGTCCTGCTCGTGCAGACGGTTCAGGCCTCGGGGAGCACGGACCGCAGGGACCCAATGAGGATGGGGCAGAGCAAGCGGTGGGGAGCCCTGGGGGGCAGTGATCTGCAAACCGGCCCACCCTCCCCTGGGCGCCTGGGGCTCTCCCTCCCAGGGGCTGTGGGTCAGGGAGGTCTGAGAGATGGACTTCCGGGCCTACAAGCTCTGCAGGGATTCTTCCCTCTGACCGGCCCCAGAGCCCCCCAAAAGCACACACACCCCTCCAGCCCAAGTCCAGGGTGGGGCATGCCTGGGGCCTACCATCCTGGGGCTCCACATAAAGGGACAACTAGGAGTACTGATGTTTTAAAGGCGAATGGACAAACGGCTTCTGAAAGCCAAGAGGTTTCCAGTCCCGCGTGTGAAAAATAATTGAAGGGAGGCCTCATGGAACTGGCAGCGGGTAGGCGATAAAAATAGTTTCTGATGACATATCACGCCGGGCTTTTTGGCATATGGACTCGGGAGGATTTCAGAGGCTTGAGTGACATGGCTATAATAAAACTCCTAATCTCATCTGTTTATTTATGAGAGCAGACTTTCTCAGCATTGATAGCTACATACACAATATATATATTGCTCTATCTCATCCAGAGATGAGTCTAAAAAATTCTACTTTTATCTGTAACCACTATCAATCTAATGTTGTAATACAGTGATGTTGTAATGTTATTTTTTGTTTTTTTAATATATTTTATTGATTGTTTTATAGAGAGGAAGGGAGAGGGATAAAGAGTTAGAAGCATCGATGAGAGAGAAACATCGATCAGCTGCCTCCTGCACGTCCCCCACTGGGGATGTGCCCGCAACCAAGGTACATGCCCTTGACCGGAATCGAACCTGGGACCCTTCAGTCCGCAGGCCGACGCTCTATCCACTGAGCCAAACTGGTTAGGGCTGTAATGTTGTTTTGATTGACTGTATATTATTGATAATTGTCATGATGACTCAATGCAAAAGAAACTTTTCATCGGAGGCTGATGGTCACAAGAAATAAAGACCATTTTAAGTTTACACTTACACACCCACCTTGGTGGTGAGGACTCATGGCGGGGGCTCTAGAAAAACCTCCCCTTGCATGCAGACAGGTTACATTGGAAAGACAGTGGAGTGGGTGGAGAGTAAAATGGTAATACCGGTACAAGAAGAAAAGGCAAATATTCAAACTGTAATAAAAGAGCAGCTTATTTGTGTAAGTTTTTACTGGTATCAAACTGCCATGCTGCTCTGGCCCGTGTTGCCCAGTGGTTGGAGCGTCAGCCCGAACACCAAAAAGCTGCAGGTTTGATCCAGCTGGGTCAGGGAGAGTGTGGGAGGCAACCAACTGATGTGTCTCTCTCACATCAATGCTTCTCTCTCTCTCTCTCTCTCTCTCTTTCTCTCTCTCTCTCTCTCTCTCTCTCCCCTCCCTCCCTCCTACTCTAATAAGTAAGCAATGGAGAAAGTATCCTCAGGTGAGGATTAACAGCAGCAACAACAAATTGCTGTGCCGGTTAGATTACACTGGAGAACAATAAAAGAGTGATAGGTTTATTTTTAAGTGTTAATATTTACTGTGTCCTGAAAATGACTTCCTTTACAACAACAAAAAAACTAAACGTACGGCGACAAATTTTAGCTGTCAACCTAAAAATGTATGAGAATATGCATAGTTTTAAGAAGGTTTGGAGCCCACGGTTACGGGACACGTCCCGGAGTTTAATCTCGCCTCCCCCATAGATGGGGGTGGGGGAGCACAGAGGGGTTTTAAGGGGGCTGAGGCGGTCAGCGTTGCGTTTCTGAGAAGGCTCTTGGAAGCCTCAGGGCTGAGGGGTAACTCCGAGAGGCACCCCCTTTCTACCCCGAGGGCCCGCCCAAAGACCCCCCAATCTGTAGGGCTGCTACCCGCGTTTCCCCGAAAATGAGACATCCCCCGAAAATAAGGCCTACTTCATGGAAACATAACACATCCCCTGAAAATAAGACCTAGCGTGTCTTTGGGAGCAAAAAAATAATATAAGACACTGTCTTATTTTCGGGGAAACGGGGTAGGTGTGAGGGGGGCCATCCCTGCGGTGCCCCTCTCTGCCCAGCAGGGGGAGTGTCTGTGGGTGTCCTCTCAGCCCCTCCCAGGAGTCCGGGGAAGGAGGAGGGAGCCTATGGTAAGGGCGCCGTTGCCAAGGCAACAGCGGGCTGCGAGGCCTTTGTAAGAGGCCTTTTCACACCTGGTAATTGGGGTTCGCAGAGACGGCGGCGCTGGCCATTGCTGCCTGTAAACACAGAGCCGACTTATTTTCAGCAGCTACATAGCAAGTATTTTCCAGAAACACCCTGGGCCCAGGAGAGCTCTGGGGTGTTGGCTGAGGGGGTGCTGGGGTCGCAGGCCGGTGCGGGGAGGGGTGCTCGCGGGAGGGGTGCTCGCACGGTGATGGCAGCACCGGGACTCCCTCCTGAGGGAGGGTCGCCCTGCCCCGGGGACCCTGAGGCGGCGTGTGGGGGCTCCGGGCAGGACCGGGGCTGGCTCCACCTCCGGCCAGGCCGCTGCCCTCGGGGCGGGTGGTGGCTTGGCTGGAAGGAGCTGGCTAACGGCCTTGCCTCCTGGCCACATTGGTACGACCAGCAGGTGTTGGGCTAGCAGGGATTACAGGGGCTTAAGATGTCGCCAAACTGCCCCCTGGCACCACCACGGCGCATACCCTTGGCACCACGGGGTCCCGGTGCCTTCCAAAGCCTGTCCCGGCCCCTGGCAGGGCAGAGCAGCCGGGAGCAGGGCGGCGGCTTGGCTCCAGCCCCAGGCCCCTCCTGCCGCTCCCGCTGCTCCTCCGGGCGGTGGGCACGGCCGGTGCCCCTGGGACGGGCCCGGGGAGCGTCTGCGCCCGCTGCGCCAGCCTCCACCTCCTCCCGAGCACGGAGATGGCGGGAGGCCGCTCGGGGTGGAGGCGGAGGGCGGCGAAGCGTGGGTGCTGGGAGCACCCACCCTAACCCTAACCCCAGGTTCAGGCCCCCCGGGCAACTCACGTGAAGCCGGCGTCCTCGCCCTCCTGCTCACGGCAGGTCCCGCCGTGCTCACAGGGGCCGCTGGCGCAGCTGGCCAGGGCCACCTCGCAGTCCCGGCCCTGGGGGGAGGGGGGAGAGTCCTCGGTGGGGACACCCGTGGGTGCGAGCCGGCGGCCCGACCCGCAGCGCGGCCTGCGTCCCAGGCGTCACCGCTGCAGCCGGTCCTCCCGGCGGCCTCCCCCGCCCCCACCCGGGCCGGCCTCACTCACCTTGTAGCCGCCGGGGCAGGCGCACCTGTACCCTTGGAGGGCATCATTCTGGCAGCTGCCCTGGTTCCGGCACGGGCTGGACAAGCAGGGGTCACACTTGGCCTGGACAGCCAGAGTGGGGGGGCCTGAGGCAGAGGGAGGGGGTCCGGTAAGGAGGAGGGGGTAGGCCCCATCCCCCTCCTCCATACTCCCAGCCCTTCAGAGGTGGGCAATGGGAAACCCTCTCCACGAGGAACCGGTTGCCATTTCCTCTGAGTCCCGTTCACCCTCCTTTCACAGCCCCCTAACCCCCACCCCCACCAGCCTTTCCTCCTCCGTAAGATGGGGAGCAGCCCCGCCCCGTGGGGCCGTGAGGACCGGATGAGCTGATGGGCAGAGAGGGCTCAGTGCTGGTGCTGCCGCCTCGGGAGCCCTCCCTCCCTCAGGAGCATGGCGGTCGGGGTAGGCATCTCTGTGAGAGCGCCAGTCGCTGCTACTAACGTCCGATGACCTTTTCTGGGTCCCCTACACCCTCTGAGGCCCTGTCACCTGCTACCCGGGAAGCAAGGGGGCCCCCCGCAGGGAGGCACGGGCTCCACGGGGAGGCCACACCGATGGGGGAAAGGTCCGTGGTCCTTGGAGCTGATGGTCTCCACGGCCCCGGGGAAGGGCCGCCTCCAGCACCCCCAGCTCCGAGCACGGCCTTCCCGGCCCCCCGGCCTCCCCGGCCGCCTTCCCTGAACTGGGAGCCGGGCGAGCGGCACCTCCTGCAGGGCATTGGGGCCTGGCAAGAGCCGTCGGGAAGAGCAGCCAGCTCACTGGTTTTCCACCGAGGACTCACTTGTTTTCCTCTGGAATGGCCGACTCTCCGCGCTGCCCAATGGCATGCGGGTGACCAGACACAGAAACACGCTCCATTTGTGAAAATCCAGTGAGCCACTCACTTATGATCTGTGTACTGTCCTGCTGTGCACGTTACGTTTCAATAAAAATAACTTCCCACCTGTACCAACAGTACCCAACTACATCAACCCGGAGCGAGTGTTCCGACAGGAGTTGGCCTGCTCCCCTCGGCCCAACAGCTAAGCCGCATATCGGCCCGCAGAACGGTCACCCCGGTGACAGCATCCTGCACGCAGGGGGGCCCGGCGCCTCGTTACCCCCTGGCTGTCACTTTCACTCCTGGTGGGGGTCCCCGAGCTTGCCTGCCCCAGGCCTGGCCTCTAGTGTGCATGCCTCACCCCCACCCCCAGCGGCCCCCACCCAGTGCACACACAGAGCTGGGCCTGGGGCAGCCACTCAGCCCCTCCCTCTGCTCAGCAGGCTCCGGGGGCTGGGCTGTCAGTCAATCCGTCCCTGAACCAATGAGCATTTGCAGACGCCCAGGGTGGGGCGCCGTCAGAGCAAAGCGGGAGGAGGCTCCGTCCCTGTTTCCACAAACGTCAGGAGAGCCGGGGCCGGGGCCGGGGGATCAGGGTTTAAGCTAATCGCTGAGCACAATTTCTATCCCAGGGAGGCCTGATGCCTCCCAAACTGCTGCCACCATTTTTACTTTCCTCACACAACCCCAGGGAGGGGTTAGAGCCCCAGCCGCCTGAGATGGCCGCCTGGCTCTTCAGACAAAAAGGCAGCCACGTTAACCAGCCGCGGGTGCCACCTGACCCTCCCCCGGCCCGCCACCCACCGCGGGCGCACCCGGAGGCCCCGCCAGGGCGAGGGAGGCGGGGGATGCGCCCGCCACCCTCCACCCCCTCCTCAGCTCACCTTGGCATTCAAACTTCTTGGCGGGCGTGGTGAGGAGCAGCTTGCCCTCCATGTCCGCGGGCCCAGCGCAGCGGGCAATGCCTGGCTCCTTGTAGCCGGTCTTCACCCAGCTGGACAGCCAGCGGAGGCGGCAGTCGCAGTGCAGGGGGTTGGCGCCGATGGCCCTGGGTCGAGAGCGGAGAGACACGCGCGTTACAGCTTCCTGGGGTCCTTCGTCCGGGGCACCCGGGGTGCAGGGCACTACTCCGGGGGCTGGCGACGGCCCCACTTTCACGGCCATGCACGTGTCACCAGCACCGCTTCAAGCCCTCCACGTGTGTTACATACATGTTGAAACTGAGGCTCAAGAAGGTGGAGGCCCCTGCCTAAGACGTGTGCACAGAGAGAGCGGGAGGTGGGACTTGAGCTCAGCTGTGGAGGCCAGAGCCCCCGAATGCACTGCCTCCGGGTGCACCGGGGAGAGAGGAGCCAATGTCCACGCCTCCTCTTCCCACGGCCGCAACTGACCCTCTCAGAGCCCCGAGGGGGGGGGGGCTTCCTCCGTCTCACCAGCGGGGAAACTGGCCTCCTGTGGTCACACAGCTAGCCACGGGCCCAGACTGTCCCCTCTGAAGCTCATGCCCTTTCATTTTCCTTTTAAAAAAAAAAAATATATATATATTTTATTGATATTTTACAGAGAGGAAGGGAGATAGAGACCTAGAAAGGTCGATGAGAGAGGAACATTGACCAGCTGCCTCTTGTACGCCCCGCACCGGGGATGTGCCCGCAACCAATGTACATGCCCCTGACCGGAATCGAACCCGGGACCTTTCAGTCCGCAGACCGACGCTCTATCCACTGAGCCAAACCGGTTTCGGCTTCCTTTTCCTTTTTAACCACACAGGGAGCTCTCGATGCATTCTCCTTATAAACCTCTATCGGACGCAGCAGACCACAGTCTCTGCCGCACACGGCGCTGGGGAGGTGCTGCCAGCGGGCCACTGACCTGCACACAGCAAAATGGTTCACGGATGTCACACGCACTTTACTGGATTTTTTAAAAAGGCGCACGCCGGTGTCCCGGATGGAGTGCAAAGTGGAACAACGGTGGCGAGGGGAATGTTGTGGTTATCTGTCCGGTTGCCTTTTGGCCCGGCAGCTCCGTTTACCGCCCAGCTTCACCCGCGCCAGGGCAGGGAGGCGGCCGGGCCGCGGTGCGGGCGCAGCTCGGTTTGTAAGGGGAAGACTGCCGCCACGGGCTCCAGCGAACCTGCACCCGCCTTACCAAACAGCCTGCGCCACGACCCCCGCCCACTGCAGAGGACACGGCACCACGCCTCAGCCCTTCCCCCTTCACACACGTCACACCAACCACAGATCCCACCCACCCACCCGGCGCCATTCCGAGCAGCTGGCTTCTGGCCGCTGAACAGCACGCCGTGGAGACCTTCCCCGGTCGGCGTAGACGACTCCGTCTCATTTCATCAGACGGCTCCCCGGCACCCCAAGAACGGAGCCTCGGAGCTCACGGAGCCGCGCCCCGGGCCAGGCCTTCTGGCCGTCAACACGCGTGTCCACGCCTCTCGGTGAAGGGAGCGTTTCTCTAGATCAGTGTTTCCCAAACTTCTCTCATGATGAGAATCAGAGCGCTAGTTAAGTACACAATTTTACCTATCTGTTCCCAAAAATCCTCGTTTAGCACTTCTAAACGAGGGATTCAGGAATCTGTATTTTAACAACTCCACCAGGTGGTTCTCATCATGAGAGACGTGTGGGAAACACTGCTCTAGATCAGACGCCTAGGAGGAGGGTTCGGGTGGCCCAGGAAGTGCGGGTAAAAAAAAAGCACCCACAATTACCAGCTGCCCTGCAAACCGGGGCGTGCGGACCCACAGACACCGACACTGCAAAGCCCCGCTGCCCGCAGCCCCGGCCGGCACTGCCTCTGGCGACCTCTTCGTGTGTGACAAGCAGGTGAGCCAGCCCACCATCTCCCCACTGGACCCCAGGGAGACCAAGAGACGAGCAAGACGTGGCTGGGGGAACATGAGGGACCAGAGGGCTCTGGCCCGGCAAACAGAGGCACCTCAGCGCTCCGTGCCCGACGTGTCAGCATGATCCTGGAAATCGGAGGCTGGAGGAGGCGGAGGAGAAGGAGCATCTGTTAACTAACCAACAGGAAGGCCCCGCCTTTTCCACCTGCTTCTGGGCAATAAGAGGCGGCGGCTCCCCTTGAGCCAGCCGTGGGCAAACTACGGCCCGTTCAGCTGTTCTATCCGGCCCGCGGAGCCGAAAGAGCGGAGGGTTCTCTTGCTCTCCCCTCCGCTCCTTCACCAGCAGCCCAAGATGAGAGTGCCAGCATGGTCAGGTTGCTTTTGTTCCGGCCCTCCGGTCCAGTGTAAGAACCCATGGTGGTCCTCGAGTCAAAAAGTTTGCCCACCCCTGCCTTGAGCTATGTGCGGTCTGAGGGAAGCAGCAGCCACTCTGAGCAGGAACTCCCCCAATAGCACACCCGCTGACTGTGCGTCTTAGGAAACAGGCTGGGCCAGGCCGGGCCGGGCTGGGGCCGGGCTGGGACGTGGGCCCGGCGACCTTGGGCGTCTTGCTCTCCATCTCTGGGGCTCACTTTATGGTTCGATAAAGAGCCTGCTGTCTGGAGGGGGGGAGAGACAGGCACGTATGACCCGAGACGGCGCCGAGGGAGTAGAGCAACTTGGAAAGGAAAGCCAGTTCAGCCTCAACGAGCACTGAATTCTTTTCTGTCCCGGTTTGCTGACAGCATCTATCCCGACGAATGGGACAGGGGCACGCTCCTCTTCCCGCTGAACAGAAAAATGGCCAACAGGGGAGGACAGTTGTGGGTGATTAGGCCAGCAGGGGAAGGCAGTTGGGGGTGACCAGGCTGGCAGGGGAGGGCAGGGCAGTTGAGGGTGACCAGGCTGGCAGGGGAGGGCAATTGCAAGGGACCAGGCCGGCAGGGGAGGGCAGCTGGAGGCAATTGGTCCCGCAGAGAAGCAATTAGGTGCTGATCAGGCCAGCAGGGGAGTAGTTAGGGGGTGATCAAGCAGGCAGGCGAGTGGTTGGGAGCCAGTAGTCCCAGATTGTGGGAGGGATGTCTGACTGCCCTGTGGGACTGGGCCTAAACAAGCAATGGGACATCCCCTGAGGGGTCCCAGATTGGAGAGGATGCAGGCTGGGCTGAGAGACACCCTCCCCCCAGTGTATGAATTTCATTCAGTGAGCCTTCTAGTACAGTGGATCTCAACCTTCTTAATGCTGCAACCCTTAACTACAGCTCCTCATGTGGTGGTGACCCCCAACCATAAAATTGTTTTCATTGCTGCTTCATAACTGTAACTGTAATTTTGCTACTGTTATGAATCGTAATGTAAATACCTGTGTTTCGGATGGTCTTAGGTGACTCTGCTAGTAGTTCTCAGCCTATGGGTCGTGACGTAGCAACGAAAATAATTTTATGGTTGGGGGTCACCACAGCAGGAGGGACGGTATTAAAGGGCCGCGGCACTAGAAAGGTTGAGAACCACTGCTCCAGTATATAACATAGCAGTCAATAGAAAGCTATTCAGAACTCCAAATTCTGGCTCGACCGACTCCTGTTCTCCTTGTTTCGGCATGGAGCAGACTCCGAACCACACATGAACTCAGTATCTTGGGCTTTCATGTGTCTGAGGCTGGGTCCCTGTGGCTATTCCAGGGGTGGGCAAACTTTTTGACTCGAGGGCCACCATGGGTTCTTAAACTGGACCGGAGGGCCGGAACAAAAGCAACCTGACCATGCTGGCACTCTCATCTTGGGCTGCTGGTGAAGGAGCGGAGGGGAGAGCAAGAGAACCCTCCGCTCTTTCGGCTCCGCGGGCCGGATAGAACAGCCGAACGGGCCAGATCCGGCCTATGGGCCGTAGTTTGCCCACGGCTGGGCTATTCGGCAGTAGCAGTAGTTCCCTTTCACCTGGTTTTTCCCAACAAAACCGCTGCGAACTCAGTGGGGACTGAGAGCCACAGGCCCGGCAGCCACGCCGCTCGTCCGTCCACACCGACTGTGGGGTCTGCCTCCGGCAAACGTATAAATAACCCTGTGCCATTGATCTCCGGCATCACGTGGAAATAGCTGAAACGGTAGATATTAGGTGTGTTCGTGCCAAGCCCTGCCGGACCTCTGTTCACGTAACTGGGACCAAAATAGCTTCCCTGTGGCTGATCACAGAGGCGCCAGCTGCAGGGCTTAGCGCCTACAAACGCTCCAAGACCTCCTCTGCCCGAGCCTGAGCCCATCCCCTCCCTGGCAGCTTCTGTGGGCGCCTCACTGTCCCTTCTCCTGGACCAGGAGGGCAGGGCCCCGGCGTCCCCCGCTGTGCCTGACACCAGCAGGCCAGCAGGCGGCCACAACGTGTGCTGAGTGAATCCCTGCCTACGAGCACGAGAGCAAGCTCAAGGAGAAAAGCACCATCTAGATGCTGGCGGGGACGAGCACAGCTCTCTTTGGGGAGAGGCATCTCCAAAAAATGAGATCACAACCAAAGTTTACCAAACGGCAGTGGCAACAAGCCCCCGCGGACGGGAGACACCAAGAGCAGCGGGCAGCCATGTCCCCGGCCTGGCCCCCGGAGCCCCATCTCCAGCCAGGACCCCCGCTGCCGCCTTCCGCCCGAACCCGCCTCCCCAGGGGTTCCCCACTGCCCCCTTCTGCCTACAGGACAAAGTCCGAACTCCTTACGTGGCACAAAGACCCTCCCAATGGAATCCCAATGTCCCTCTCTGGGTGCGTCTCTTCCACGCCACCCTCCTCACCCAATCGACCCCCCTACCTCCTGTGCTGGACAACACGGCATCCCTGAACGTGTCATTGACTTTCTCGCCTCCTTTGCACATGCTGTTCCCTCTTTCCGGAACGTCCTTCCCCTTCTTCTCCAAATGGTAAATTCCTAGTCCCTTCCCAGTGGCAACGTAAGTGGCACCTCCTCTGTGACGCTCCTCGGAGTTCCCCGGGGTTAGTCACCGCTGCCTTTGAATCGTTTAATAGCGCCCCAGATGGTCACAGAGGGCAGGAGCCTCACGTAAGTTGGTTAGCACGTGACTCACTGTGGTTACTCATGGCATAGTTATTGGAGCCATTAAGAATACATAAGGAGCTTTGGAATCGGACACGCCTACGCTCAAATCCTGCCCCTGTCATGTCCTGGCTTTATGACCTAGGGACTCTGTTGAACCTTTCAGCGCCTGGGACTGTAAAATGGAAATAACAAATCCCACCCACTAGGACAGAACCTGTCTGTCTCCCATTCTACTCCCGTGGCAGACATCAATAATCAATCACTACACTCTGCCCACTGAGCCCAGAGGTGCTGGAATCCTGTGTGGGCTCAAGAAGGTCCCCGTCAAAATTTGTACAGCTGACACAGGGCAGAAAATCTAATGCTCGTTTTGGTCCTGAAGTAAACAACACACCACAGATGAAGTAGTCACATGTAGCCAAGTATCTGTCCAAAGGACACCCTCAGTGAATGACACTATCGTTTCCTCAAGTCTAAGATTGTGAGATATACTACTGATTGGGCAGGGTGGAGAAATATCACATCTATACTAAAAGAGTAATTTGCTAATTAAACCAGACGTCTTTCCAGACAAAGCCATGGTGGCAGGTGCGAAGGAAGAGGTGGTTAGGGGCAATCAGGTCGGCAGGGGAGGGCAGGTAGGGGGCGATCGGGCCAGCAGGCAGAAGCGGTTAGGAGCTATCAGGCAGGCAGGCAGGCAGGTGAGCAGTTAGAAGCCAGCGGTCCCAGATTGTGAGAGGGATGTCTGACTGCCAGTGGGACCGGGCCTAAACTGGCAGTCAGACATCCCCTGAGGGGTCCTGTATTTGGAGGGTGCAGGCCGGGCTGAGGGACCCACCCCCATTCATGAATTTCGTGCACAGGGCTTCTAGTATTAAATATAGAGGTCACTTGTAAGGTTCACTCTGATTTCAGAGATTAAAATGTGGAAAAGGTGAGCATTAGAACTGTGAAAATGCAGTGCAGTGAGGTTGTTGCGTGAATGAACTCAGGTAGAGATGCTGGGGACCCCAGAAGGCGTGCCTGTCCCCCAGGCCCTGGGCACTTGGGTGTGGGGCGGAGAGCGAGGGGGTGCAGTGACACCCATCTGGCCTGAACGTGGTCTTGTCGAACTGTAGCTGAGGCTCCAGGAGAGAATGCTCTGTGTCCGGCCTCACCTCCAGAACTGGCTACTGCTTTTTCATGTCTCCACTTCTTTGATCGTGGGAAAATACATTTAATGTGAAATTTGCCGTCTGAAGCCCCGGCCGGGTAGTTGGTTAGAGCATCGTCCTGATACGCCAAGGTTACACACAAGAACCAACCAATGCATGCGTAAATGAACGGGACAGCAAATCGCTATTTCTCTCTCTTCCTCTCCTCCTCCCCCTTTCTGTCTTCTCTAGTTTTTAAAAAAATGACATTTGGATCATTTTAAGTGTGCAATTCAGTGGCATCGGTTACATTCACAGTGTTATGGCAACTATCACCACTGTCTGGTTCCAAAACTGTTTCATCACCCCAAGCAGAAACCCTGCACCCATTAAACATTTCCCCACCCCCCTGCTCCCAGCACCTGGCAGCCACCTTCTCCTTCTGTGGCTGCGAATGGACCATCCTGGGTATTCCCGTCGGTGGGGCCATGCAATACGTGTCTTTTTATGTCTGGGTTACTTCACTGCGCTTGTCTTCAAGGTTCCATCCATGTTGTAACAACATGTGTCACCCTTCCTTTTCATGGCTGAACGCAGCCCTATTGTACGCATAAATCACATTTTGTTGACCCGCCTATCTGTTGATGGATACGTGGGTTGTTCTTGCCTTTTGGCAAGTGTGTGAATTTTGCTGCTAGGAGCATGGGTGCACACATATCGGGGTCCCTACTGTCCATTCTCTTAGGTACGTTCTTAGAATGGAACTGCGGGATCACACGGTAATTCTACATAGAGCTTTTTGAGGAACGGTGAGTGCTCTGCTTTTTAAGAACAGCTCATGCCGGTAAAGTGCTTGGCGACCAGCAAATGGTCCTTACTGCGTGTACTGATGCTCGTGAAGAACTGTTCTCAAACCCATCGTTGCGACGGATGAAACCCTGGATGTGTGAGGGCCTGCGATGGGGAGCGTGTGACGTCCACAAGCTAAATCGGTTCCAGGGTAACAGCGACAAATTCTGATCGTCTCGGGAGGCAGGGTCTTCCTTGGAACCCAAAGGGGCCCCGAGACTGGGGCGGGAGGTACTTACAGGTGGGACAGGGAGGTCACGTCTGCGAAGATGCCCTCCGGGAGGGTGGAGATGTCGTTGCCGTGCAGGGACCTGAGGAGAGAAGAGGCTGTGGGCGCCTCCCGGGGGGACGGAGCCTGGTGGACGGGCGGAGGGTGGGTGCTGCCCTCTGCGGAGAGGGGCGTGGTGCCGGGAGGGAGATGGCCCACCTCAGAGATGGGGCCCACCCTGCTGGCCACAGGCAGCCCCGAGTGGGAGCCCTCACCTCCGGGCAGACCACCCTGCCCCTCAGCCCTCCTGGGGGCTCTGTTTTTCCACCCTAACTAGCTCGGCTCCATCTCTGTTGACGTAACAGATGGAACGCATGCAGCCAGGGGCCTGAGGGGCGGGCCTTTTCTGGGTGAGGCAGCCAGTGCACAGGCCACACACGGGGGTGAACCGTGTCACCTTGCCCCAGATGGGGCCCCAGAGGATGTGTGTGCGTGGACACGCTAGGGGCCATCATAATGGGCGTGACAGGGGGCTTTGATCACAGGGCAAAACCTCACGGTGGGAATTCTTAGAAAAAGTTCATGAATCTTGCAACCCTCTCCATCTGAACTGGAGACGCTTTCAGATAAGAGGCTGCCTTATCTTAGACGCGCGCACAAACACACACACACACACACACACACACACACACACACACTGCAAACACAACTTGGGGCAGACAGCAGCCCCATTTCTCAGCCAGTTTCCCCTTCATCCCTCGGGCTCCTTTAGGGCTTCATGAGAGTGGACGGGCCTCCCACCTTTGGACACGGTTGGCCCTGCTGGGGCCCCAGACCCTGGGACATGGCTTCCCACTGGGTGGGTGGTGGCGGGGCCCTCCGCGGGGAGATTTCCCAGGAGGAATGAAGCGGGAGACTTACAGCAGCCGCAGGGAGCGCAGCCCCTGGAAGGCCAGCGGAGGGATGCACTGGAGGGCGTTGTAGCTGAGGATCCTGGGGGAGGGAGGGAGGGAGGGAGGGAGGAAAGAAAAAGAATTGGTGTTTGCCGGGGCTGCGGGGCTGGGAGAGCGAGAGGATTACCAGGGGCCACAGAGGAGACTTCCTGGGGTGACAGAAGTGGTCCCTATCTTGATTGTGGTGGCGGCTCCATGGGTGTGAGCATAAGACAACGTGCGTCAGATGACACAGTGAAGTGTGTGCGGGTCTCTCTGTGTTAACTGCACCCAGTGAAGCTGTTTTTAAACAGTTAGAGGCAGGAGAGGGCTGTTCCCTGCAGCAGCCAGGCCCCTGGGACCAGCACGTCTCAGCTCAGCACCATGGACAGCTCTTGGTTTGGGGGCTGGCCTGTGCCTTGTGGGATGCACCCCTGGCCTCTGCCCAGGAGATGCCAGGAGCCCCCCTGCCCCTCCCCCCCGTCTTCCTCCAGCTGTGACCATCGCAATGTCTCAGACATCGCCAAGTGTCCCCTGAGGGCAGAGACGGCCTGGTAGAGAACCCTAGACCAGCGGTCACCAACCGGTGGTCCCAGGGCACTGGTGGTCCGTGAGGTCCGAAGGTTGGCAACCCCTGCCCTAGCCCGGGGTGGGCAAACTGCGGCTCACGAGCCACATGCGGCTCTTTGGCCGCTTGAGTGTGGCTCTTCCACAAAATACCACGGCCTGGGCGAGTCTATTTTGAAGAAGTGGCGTTAGAAGAAGTTTAAGTTTAAAAAATTTGGCTCTCCAAGGAAACTGCAATCGTTGTGCTGTTGATACTTGGCTCTGTTGACTAATGACTTTGCCCACCGCGGCCCCAGACCACACAGGCTCAGGAAGACTCTGAAAGGGGAGCCGGCTGACTGGTACGCAGACCCCGGGGCAGATCAGTGCGGTGGGGGAACCTGCCCGTCGAGGCCTCCGTCCCCTCTCCCGCTCCTGCGGCCTGGCTGGCCCGGGACCCCGCCCTGGCTCTACTGTGTGGCCGCAGGAGAGCCGAAGGGAGGGTTCAGAAGTGTGGGCACAGCGTCTGCACACTGAGACAGCTCTTAAGCTCCAGGTCAGTATAACGGGCGCTTGTTAATGCTTTCTGGGAATAGAACTGACACAATCATTATGTTATGGGCACACACATGTTCCGAGGGTCAGTGTTCACGGTGGTACAACCTGGAATCCACCCACACAGCCATGGCAGGAGAATGGGTGAGGGGAGCAGGCATTTTCCTACGAGGAATGCCACAGGGCCTCAAAGGTGAGCAGACCGCACCTTCACACAACACAGGGGGTCTCACAAACACCGAGGTAAGTAAAAGTATACATCCTGTATACGGCAATTTACGCAAGGTTAAACGGGGGGGAAATGACAGTTCGTTACGTAGAAATGAATTTCTAGATGGCAACTCCATCAAGACCGAAGAAGTGGTCGTCATAGACGTCGGGGTCAGGGCCCCCCTGAGTGGAGAAGGGAGGGGTAACAACAGGGTGGGTTATGGGGTGCTAGCTGTGTTCTAATTTTTTGTCTTAGGTATTTACACATGTGTGCTAGCTTTATGATTATTTGTTAGACTGTATGCTTACATTTTTTCACATATATATGTATATAATATATACATATATAATATATGCACATATAATATATACATATATAATATATAAATTTTTATATGTGCTGTATTTCAAATAAAAAAAAACATTTTAAGAGTGTTTTCGGCTGGCAGGCCTGACACCCTCCCGGCAGGTGAGGGCGTCTGCCTGGGATACGCGTGCGTGCCGGGCTGGGGAGAGCCCCCCCACGCCCGCTGGGACTCACAGGGTGGTCAGCTGGCTCATGTTGGTGAAGGAGGAGTTGCTCAAGGAGCTGATCCTGTTGTTACTCAGGTCCCTGGAAAAGACAGACGAGAGCCCGGCAGGTGGTTTCCTCGTAAGAACCGCCCCGATGTTCGTCCTCCTCCCGCCCTGCTTCTCACGTGCACCTGAGCCCCCGGCGGAGCTGCCTCACACCAGACCGAGAAAGGCCGTCTCTCTCTTGGGCCCTCTGTCACCAGCCACCACATCACTCCCCCCCTCCCTAATCCCCACCTCACCCCCCCACCACACACACACACACACACACACACACACACACACACATCGAACAGTCAACACGCATTTGCTACAATGTGAGCAAAGACAGATAAACAGTCAAAATTCTGTAAGTCACCAAGCCAGCGTGGCTCAGTGGTTGAGCATCGACCTATGAACCAGGAGGTCACGTCACAGTTCAATTCCTGATCCGAGCACATGCCTGGGTTGCAGGGTCAATTCCCAGTGTGGGGCGTGCAGGAGGCAGCCGATCAAATGATTCTCTCTCATCATTAATGTTTCTCCTTCTCTCTTCCTCTCCCTTCCTCTCTGAAGGAAGGATATATATATATATATAATCTGTAAGCCAGTGCTACTCTAAATAGTCCTTGACATGAATATTCCAATCAAGGGACTTGTGCCAAAATGGCATCTCCTAAGACACTAAACACGACTAACTGTAGCTAACATTTTCTTCACCGTGAGACGTCCTTGATGAAGGAAGCGAAATGTGGGTTCATGTTCCGGTGCAAGTTCCTCATCGAGTGTGGACCTAGTGCAAACACTGCTTGGGCTGCTACCGGCCCACAGACCACACTCGGCACAGCGCTGCTCCGAGCCACACTAAGATGGAGCGTTCTCGGGACTTCTTTTTTGATAGAATCTGGCCAATGAGCAGATAAAGGCAACTGAAGGGCGGTGCTAATTAGGATGGAAGGCTAAAAGGAGCTAATTTATTCTGAGGTTTATTTTTTGGGGGGGGGGTTGTGGGGTTTTTTAATCCTCAGCTGAGGATATTTCACAATGGTTTTTAGAGAGAATGGAAGAGAGAGGGAAAGACAGAGAGAAATAGCGATGTGAGAGAAACACATTGATTGGTTGCCTCCTGCACGTGCCTTGATCAGGGCCCAGGCCTGAGAGAAGCCTGCCACCGAGTTATGTGCTCTTGATTGGAATCAAACCCGGGGCCCTTCAGTCCACAGGTCAACATGCACTGAGCCAAAGCAGCCAGGGCCTGAGATTTATCTTGTATTTTTTCATGAGGTCAACACAGAAAAATAGATGTCAGTCTAAAGAAAAATTTAGTGACAGATACTTACTTATAGCTCCCATATTTCATATTTGGTTTGGGGGCTTAGGTTGGACTGAGAAATTCCCCATAACCCTCTGCTTCTGCCTGCCTCCTACCTTTGCAAAGCTGACCAGCATTAACAATAATTACCAGCCTAGAAGGCTGTTTGGGGAGGTGGTGTGGAACAGTGCAATTCCAAAGCATGACCACGAGGTGGCAGAACGGCTCTATGCACAGATGTTCCAGAAGGAAGGGATGAAAAAACAAACACACACACACACACACACACACACACACACACACACAACGAAATAGCCACAAGTGGGGTCTGTAGAGAATTCCAGCAAAGCTGGAGCCACAAAGGTCAGATGCCCATGGCCCTCCTGTCCTCCGAGGCAGGTCTGGGGTCCTCAAGCCGCCTGGTACTCACACAAGCTGCAGGTACTTGTAGGTGGACAGCTGCCCCGGAACCAGCGTGAACTGGTTCCCGTCCAAGTAGCTACAGGAGAAGACACAACAGTTAACACGCACCTCCCCTGCCCCATGCTGCAGCCAGGGCCTCCTCACTACCTTCCTCTCCTACTTGTAAACCACCAACGGCCCGGAATCGCTAACTGGAGGAGAAAACCCATAAGTCTTTTGGGCATGTTGGGCAGGTGCCACCCAAAAAACCTGGAGACAGCCACTGAGACACGAAGCCTCCTTTGGCTCCCTTCCCGCTCCCCCGTCTCGCCCTCTCCGCCCCCTCCCGCCTCCTCCCCATCTGTGGGCACTGCCAGGGTTCGTTCCTGGGCTCCTGGGAAGCTGCCTTCTGCCCTGCCAGCCTTCGGGGGCCACTCCATACACTGGCACTCACGTCGTAGTCCACAGAGCCACGGCCACCAAAACGTCTCCCAAAACTCCCCCAAAGGGTAGAGCTTGGGATTCAAGAAGCTTCAAGCCTTCTCCTTCCCCCACCGTCACTGCCAGCAGCCATCCCGCTAAGCAGTGACCCAGGGCGGGCGGCCGACCCCCTCCCCCCCCCCGGGCTCCCTGCACAGGGCCCTCGCCCGCTGCAGCCTCCGGAGGCCCAGCTTCCGGAGGAGCAACGTCAGTGCTGGCCTCGCCCTGACCTGTCACAGTGACCCACCCCCAGCTCATCGGGTCTGCTCGGCACACTGGATCTGCCTCAGCACACCCAGGAGCCCCGTGGTACAGCTGGGACACTGAGGCGGAGCAAAGTCAAGTGGCTTCCCCAGCATCCTCAGCGTGGCTACGAGGCACCGAGGAGAAGGCTGGGGCTCTGACACCGCGACAGAAAACGGGGCAGGAGGTGAGGTGGGCGCGTCAGTGGACAAGGACTGCAGTGGTTGGTGTGTGTGTATGTGGTGTGGTGTGTGTGTGTGTTGTGTGTGTGTGGTGTGTGTGTGGTGTGTGTGGTATGTGTGTGTGTTGTGTGTGTGTTGTGTGTGTGTTGTGTGTGTGTTGTGTGTGTGTGTTATGTGTGGTGGTGTGTGGTGTGGTGTGTGTGGTGTGTATGTGTGGTGTGTGTGGTGTGTGTGTGTGTGTGTGTGTGTGTGTGTGTGTGTGAAGAAACAGCCAGCCTTGCTGGTGATGGAAGAATAAAAATGAAAATTTCATGCTCTCCACATGCCATGGGGAAGAGCTCGGCTACGGAGGCCCGGAGGGACCAGTCCCGGGGACAGGTCGAGCTGGGGGTTGGCCAGAGCCCCCCCTGGGAAGTGCCCGTTGAAGGAGCCGAGCCCTCCACCCTCTGCCTGCCGTTCGCACCCTCGCCCACGGGAGTGCAGACACCAGTCCTGGCGCACAGCCCCCTCCCGTGCGGACAGGAGCCGGCGGGCCGCCGCCCACCCGCCGCCGAGTAGACAGGAGAAGCTTTCCTGGGAGGCCGCCAACGGCAGCGAGAGCCCTACCCGCTCTGGGCTAGCCTGTTCACTGGAGGGACCTCACCTCGGCATTCTTCCTGACAGCAGGAAAATGGAAACCCTTCAACTACCCGGCAAAGGGGGGTTTGTTACACAGATCCTCACTCTCATGGGTGGGATACTATGCAGCCAGTGAAAGTCCCTTTGGTGAGAGTTTTCACTGCAGAGCAGAAGGCCCAAGAGATGATGTAGAGAGAGAAAAGTAATGCTCTTTCTTCTTTAAAGGCAGAGCATAAGGTAAAGGAATGAGGGTGACTCACGCCATCAGGGGACCGCAGGGGGGGGGGGGGTCAGAGTGGAGCTCAGAGGCTCCCTGGCCCCAGTGTCTGCGCGGGCCCTGCCCCCAGCTGCCGGTCAGCTGCCACCCGCCTGGGGGCTACTCACAGGGGCACCTCCCCCAGCAGAGTGGGGGGCTACTCACAGCTCCGTGACGTTCTTGGGGATGCCCTTGGGCAGAGCCTGGAGGTGCTTGTTGCTGCATCGGACCACGGTGTCCAGGCAGGCGCATTCCTGGGGGCACTGGGGGCGGGGCAGGCAGCCCCCCTCCTCCTGGCCTGGGGAAGGAGCCACGGCAGCAGTGAGGGGCGGCCTCCGCGGTGCCTCCTGTGCCCAGGGCCCTGTGGGGGGAGCCTCGACCCTCCCTCAGGCGCCGTGAAGTCTCCTCTTGGTTGCGCCCCGCCCCCGCCAGGGACAAAGCCCGTGGGACCTGCTTTGAGGTTAATGCAGGTCTCGGATCGACCTCTTCTACCTCGGACCCAAGGTGGCCCTGGGCACAGCAGAGAAGAGAGAGGATGGCGGCACACACTCTGTTTTCTTGAGCACCCGCTCTGTGCTAGACACTGTGGAATGCAGTCTCCTCCGCAGTGCCGTGAGGAGCGCCACTCTCACCCCTTGGCTGTATGAGGGCAGAGACGTGTCTCTTCTTTGTTCACTGAAGGAGCCCAGGACCCGGAGCCGGGCCTGGCACACAGGAGCCCTCCCAATAGATCTGTGGGGTGGGTGGGTTTCTCCTCGACTGAGATCTGGAGAGGCTAGCGAAGTTGCTCAGGTCTGGAGACCAGTTAGGAGCAAGGTGGGCTCTGTACCCCTTGCGTCTGAGGGACGGTGTGAACCCGTAAGCCTGCAGCACTGAGACGGCCAGGAGGCAGCCTCTGGGTGAGGTGTACTTCTATCAAGAACATCCACAAACATGTTAAGTGGGGCTTTTTCTAAAAGACAGACGATGGGTAATGGTTACTTTCTTTGTTTTTATCCATACTAGAGGCCTGATGCACGAAGATTCCCGCAAGGATGGGCCTTCCTTCCCCTGGCTGCCGGTACTGCCTTCGCTCTGGCCCGGAGCCACCTTTCCGCCTTCCCATACAGCCCAGAAGCCCCGAGTGGCTGGGGCAGTGTGGAACACCTGTGGCCCGCTCCTGGCCACTTGGCACCTG
>OZ004714.1:19370794-19378294 GCA_963924515.1 Vespertilio murinus | reverse complement strand
CAGCGAGGTGGCAGGGGCCGGCGCTGAGGGCCCGGGGCAGGCTCGCCCGGCCCCCTCAGCCTGCCCACCCCAGCCTCCCGCCCACCCACCCACAGCTACCTCCCACCCAGGCGGCCCCTGGCTCCCGGCTTTCCCACCTGGGATGAAGTACTGCTCTTTGGCTGCAAAGGGAAACACCAGGGTGTCAGTGGGATCGCCCGGGACTTGCAAGAAAGCCCAGGCCCCAGGCCCCAGGCCCACTGCCCGGCCGAACGCACCCCAGGAACAAGGCTGGGGTCCCAGACCGGGGCCCGTGGAGAAGCCCCTCCTTGCCCAGGCCAATGCTGGGACGACGGCACCACGCCCGATCAAACCTCTCAGCGAGTGCCAAAGCCGTGGGAACTCTCCCGGGGGCTGGCGCAAGATGGGGACAGGGCATCAGGCCTCCCACCGGACTCCAGGCTCAGAAGCTGACCCACCAGAGGCCGTTCCTGCAGCCTCGAACCCGGGGGAGGCCCCTCTCTCACGGGGAGGGGCCCGGGCCTCGGGGGTCTCAGGAGGCTGAGAGTGGCCCAAGAGAACGGGCCCGGGGAAGGAGGGTCGGGGGGAGACCTGGGTCCTTGTGTGCGTCCTCCCTCAGGACCTCCCCTCCCCAGGCTGCAGTAGGACAGGGTCGGGGCCAAACACCGGTCAGATCCACGCCCACAGTTTGGGGCCCGCGCCCTGGGACGTCCTTGCTACAGCCCGCGAGGAAGGAGGAAGCGCGTCTCGGTCCCTGAGCCAGCGAACCGAGCACAGGCCGGCGGGCGGGCGGGCACCTGAGCACCGGAACTTCTTGCTCTTGATCTGCCCGATGCGCTTGTTGGCCAGGCGCCCGGGGCTGGCGCAGCGGGCCCCGCTGGTCTCCACGGGGTTGGCGCGCAGGAAGTCCGCCAGCCACTTGAGGTTGCAGTCGCAGATGAAAGGGTTCTGGGCCAGGTGCCTGTCCAAAGGGGCGGGGTGGGTCAGGGCGAGGGCTCCGGATCTGCGCTGACCTCGCCGGGGTGAGCGAGGCCTCCGCACTGGCTCTCGGCCTGAAGCCCGGGCCGGCCCTGGGGGACACGCACCACCCGGGGCACGGCCAAGAAGTCTGGCCCAGCGTCGCAGTGAGGAGGGGCTCGGCCACTCTGGGGCCCCCAGCTGTCCCTGCCAGACACCCCGCCAGCTTCCCCGATCCCACTCCTGCTCTCACGTGCCCTCCCTCTGCCCTGGGGCATTTCACAAACTCGAAGGAAGGGGGGCAGGGGTGACTGGGAGCCAGGCCAGAGCGCCGCGGTCCGGCCACAGGAGAGCCGAGAGCCGGCAGAGCAGGCACCGGGCCCCGGGCTGCCTCTGTCCACCTGGCCAGCTCCTAACTTCACATTCTGGACAGGATTTCCCCGTGCGCGCCCCCATCCTCTCCCTGGCTGTAAGGAAACTAATTGGCAGGCGTGGGCTGCGGGCAGGTTCGTGGGCTTTAATGAGTTTGCCTTCGTGGCTGGCATCCCAGCCGAGCGCAGAGTCCCCGTTGATAGGCCCAGAGATGCTGACTGGCATAGAAACCGACCAATCAGAACCAAATCTGGGTGAAGCGTGAGGAACCAATGGCTGCCTAATTCAGCAGTCAGACACCTCCCCCAAGGAGTCCCCGATTGGAGAGGGTACAGGCCCAGCTGAGGGACGCCCCCCCCCCCATGCATGAATTTCATGCACTGGGCCACTAATATTCTATAACAAAAGATTAAAACAAATTCCTAGTGCCATTGCTCTCTATTTTTTAATCATCATTGCCATTACTAGATTTTATCTGAGTTAAGAGAATCAATTGCAAGATGTACTTTTATTTTATGTATTATTAAAAAAAGAACAAAATGTCAATGAAATGATATGCCGTCCACATTACAATGCACCCCAATTTCAGAGCTGTTAATGTGGAAACAACACGTGTCTTGGAATCAATGGACACTATTATTACCCTGTTTCCCCGAAAATAAGACAGTGTCTCATAGTAATTTTTGCTCCCAAAGATGCGCTAGGTCTTATTTTCAGGGGATGTATTATGTGTCCATGAAGTAGGTCTTATTTTCGGAGGATGTCTTATTTTCAGGGAAACGTGGTATTACTATTATTATTAGCTGTAGCCAGCATTTAAGAAGCATTTACAATATGCTAAGCTCTATACAAACATCCCCTTTAACCTCAGAACAACCTTATGAAGATGATGCCCTCACTTTATAATTAAGTAAACTGAGGCCCAGAGAAGCAAGTTAACTTGCCCAGCGTCACACAGCCAATATGAGGCAGAGCTGGGGTTTGAACCCAGGACTGTCTAGCCCTGTGCCTGTGCTCTTTCCTCCCTGAGAGATGATTCTGGTGAGAAGAGGGCACAGGTCAAGACAGTCGGTTGCCTGTGCCAGAAGGCTGTTACCTCCCCCTGGGCTGGGCGGAGGGGGTAGGCGGGAGGGGGGGGGGGGAGCAGAGGGCACTCACAGGGTCTGGATGGCTCGCAGGGAGGTGAAGGTGCCCTTGGCCAGGCTCTGGATCTTGTTGTCGTACAGGGAGAGAAGCGACAGGTTCTGCAGGTCCTGGAAGGCGTCCGGCCGGATGCAGTTGATCTTGTTGGCATTCAGGAGCCTGTGGGCAGGGCCAGGGCCCCGTGGGGAGGGGAAGGCACCGCATCAGACTCACCGGCACGTCCTGGACACCTTCCTGGGCGCCATGCGGGCCCCGGGGATCTGGCCCTGTGGCTGCCCGCTCCACGCAGAGGAGTGGAGAACTCTGCCTGCCTCCTCCGTGCACAGGGACCGATGAGCCACCCTCTCTTCTCTCTTTCGGGGACGCTAGAGGTGCCCCTGGCACCCCGGAAACCAGAGAGCATAGGGCAAAGCCGCCCCCCAAAGGCCGTGGGAGGCTCCTCCTCCGTCCTACAGTCCTGCGGGGTCCCCGGCAGCCGAGATGGGCGCCGTGCCCCTTGGGTCCTGAGAGAGAGCCCCTGCTTCAGCTCGCACGGTTCGAGGAGGCGGAGCTGGCCTGGGTGGCCCCGGTGGTGGACAGCCCTCCTCAGCCATGTGACCTCCACAGGCCAGCCTGCGTTGCATCCATCAGCCTCTCCTTCAGGCCTCCGGCCACCAGCCACCCTCCACGCTCCTTACCCCAGGGAGCCCCACACCGGAAGAGGTCCGAAAGACCCGACTGGAAGGCCAGAGGAATCCCGGCTGCCTCCCTCCCAGGACCCCACCCAAGCAGCCACCGATGGGTCCTTACAGGAGCTGTAGGTTGTACAGGCCTCCGAACACACCCCGGGGGAGGTCGGTGATCTTGTTCCCATAGAGGACCCTGCAGAAAGGGCAGCAGAAGGGGAGAGTTAGAGGGCGGCCCACCAGGCTGGGTGCCCCCGTGGATTTGTCATAACGAATGGCCAGCAGGTGGCAGTAGAGTGATTAAGAAAGAGCCCCTTGTTCTTACTAGGTGCACCGGTTAATGACGGGGATTTTTTTCACTAAATGGGGTTACCCATATGTTGGTATGTATGCTGTTTTGTTGTACTGACAGCAAGCTTCAAATTTTCTGAAGATGTTAGCATCATAGATATTCTTACGCTTAAAAAATGTCACACTTCCTGTCCCCCCCCCCAAAAAAAAAGCATTTGTGGCAAGTTTTTAACTCATGTATTTTATTTGGAAGAGAAGTGCTAGCGATAGACATTACTTTGAATAAGGCACTTTTGATGTTTCTCTTGAAATTTTCATGTTTTCTTTGGTCACAAAATCCACGTTACTGACCGGTCAGTAATTAATCTGCATTATTAACCCGTTCATTTGGATTAATTAGTAGCCGGTTCATAAGGCAGATTCATCATTAACCGGTTAGTAACGCAGATTCATTACTAACCAGTTAGTATTGCGGGTTAATCATTCACTGGATAGCAATGCGGCGTAATTACTGACGGGCTAATAGTGCTGTGTGGAGAGAGGCGTGAGGGGGCAGGAGTGGGCGCCGGGGGCTAAGAGCCGGAGCCCACGCAGGCGTTACCGACACATCCCACTCAGGAGGAGGCCCGTTCGCTGCTCAGAGGAGGAGGCTGCACTTCGGCCCCTCGGGGACCTGACCTGACCTCCGCCAAGTACAGCGGCCACGCCGGGCAGCGCGTCCTGCTGTGCAGGTCCCACACTGCACACCCCCAGCGGCGCCGTTCACCAGAGCCCCTGCCTCGGATCCCACGCCAGGAGGAAAGGTGCCCACGAAAGGCACTCGGCGGCGGGTGCAGCCCGCTCCACTCCCCAGGAGCCCCATCTTCCTGAGGCTTGTGTCCACGCTGCTGGAGGAGGCAGGGGAGGAGGCAGGGGAGGAGGCAGGGGAGGAGGCAGGGGAGACACTATTGCTAAGCGTGGCACAAGTGTTCCTATGGGGAGGCTGCTGTCTACAGGCACCCTGAGCGCACTCTGCACAGACAACCTCAGAGAGCCAGGGGCTTGGTGAGCATGGGGCAGCGACAAGCAGGGGTTCTCGGAAAAAGAGAGATGAAGTGAGCCGAAACCGGTTTGGCTCAGTGGATAGAGCGTCGGTCTGCGGACTGAAGGGTCCCCGGTTCGATTCCGGTCAAGGGCATGTACCTTGGTTGCGGGCACATCCCCGGTAGGGGGTGTGCAAGAGGCAGCTGGTCGATGTTTCTCTCTCTCATATAGAGCATCACAGATGTTTCTAGCTCTATATCTCTCTCCCTTCCTCTCTGTAAAAAAAAAAATCAATAAAATATATTTTTTTAAAAAGAGAGAGAGATGAAGTGACATTTCCTGAGTGAACCTTTTTCTTTTTGGAGTTGCTAAATTTAGTTTTTATTTTTCCGAGATAAAATGTTGATGCTGCACGACGTTTGTAGATTCACAGACCCCCCCCCTCCCCACCCCCCAGTAAACCCTTGAGAAAGGGAACTGGTGGAGAGAGGTGGAGGAAATGCTTCCTCCGCATCCTCACAACTCGGGACCAGAGCTTGGGGGACGGGAGCCACCGGTGTGGCAGGCGTCACCGCCGGAGCTGGTGGGTGCTCCGTTGCAGGTGACCCGGGGGAGGCCCAGGAGCACGGCGTGCCGGGCCCCTGTGGGGAGGCGGGGCCAACGGGAAAGCTGGGCCCCGTCCGATGGCTGCCACAGAGCATGCTGGGAAAATCCCCACCGTGCTGGGGAGAGCATCACAGTCGCCAGGGCAACAGCTCTGCCTGCTTTTCCATGCACTCAGGCCTTGAGTCCCTCCTCCTCCCTCAGCTGCAGAGGGCCCACCCGCGAGGAAGGAAGGGGGTGCTGGGCCTAGCGACCCTGGACTTTGCAGCTGAAGGGAAACCCGTTGAGGAGGCTCAGGGGGCCTGGGCTGTGCTCTCTCTCCAGCACCCACAGGCGGGACTTCAGGCCCTGCCAGCCTCCTTGGGAGACCCCGGCAGTAGCCCTTGGCGCTGCTACTCACAGTGAGTTCAGGGAGCGGAGGCCCTGGAAGGCATCGGGCGCGATCTCCGAGATCTGGTTGTTGCTCAGGTCTCTGCACAGTGAGCAAGAGAGAGGGCGGCTGAACCCCTCAGCGGCCACCGCGCTGGGCCCGGTCCCCTGCCCCTCCCAGGGGCCATGGGAGGGCTGGGGCTGCTTCGAAATTAGAAAGGTGAGGGGCCCCTTCTCCCACCCATCAGGACAACCCACGGCCACTGTCCCCCGTGCAGTGCCAGACCATGCACGGATGGGACACTCCAGCCTTGGTCTGTCCTGACAGCTTCCCCCCACCTCCCAGCGGTCCCCAGCGCCCCCTCTATGTCCATGGCGCCTCCTATTGGCGCCCACGCTGAAATGGAAGGACGCTAGTCTGGCCACGTGCCAGGCGCGGGCCCGACGCGTAGGCCTCAGGACCAGCCTGCGAGGCGGTCACGCCACTGCCATCCCACGCCACAGGGGAGCCCCCTCGGGGGCAGCCGCTAGCCCAGAGGAGGCAGAGGCAGGGCCTGCCCGGGGCTGTGGCCGGCCAGGCCCGGGGTCTCCCTCCCGCCCCTGCTGACTCCCGGGAAGCGGTGGGAGGCGCTCACATCCTCCGCAGCTTTCTGTAGGGAGAGAAGGCTCCCGGGGGGATGGACTTGATCCCGTTGAGCTCCAGGCGGCTGCGGGTAGAGAGCACAGAGGAGACCCCACCCCCCAGTCAGGTCGCCCCAGTCTGGGCTGCTGCCTGCTGGGCTCCCCTGCCAACCACGCCCTCTGTCCCCCCATCCTGCTCCCAGCCACTGTCTGGTGTCGGCGAGCAGATGTGAGCTCCATCATCCCAGGCTACCATGCTCTAAGGGGCCCACAGAGGGTGCCAATACGAAGAAGCCAGTCCCAGCAGACACCGGTTTGGCTCAATGGATAGAGCATCGGCCTGCGGACTGAAAGGTCCCAGGTTCGATTCCGGTCAAGGGCATGTACCTTGGTTGCGGGTACATCCCCAGTAGTGGGTGTGCAAGAGGCAGCTGGTCGATGATTCTCTCTCATCGATGTTTCTAACTCTCTATCCCTCTCTCTTCCTCTCTGTAAAAAAAATCAATAAAATATATATATTTTTAAAAAAGAAGCCAGTCCCAGCAGACGCCCAGCGGGGTTGGACAGATGGACCACAGAGGAACACCCCCTCCCAGCCCCCCAGCATCGCCCAGCCTGGGCAGAGAGCCCGGCCAGCCACGGCACCGACTTCTCCGTCTGCACCGAAGGGCCTTGGAGCAAGCCCTTGGGTGGCATCCACTCCAGCCCGTCCCTGGACCACCAGAGCCTGGCCCAGCCCCAGCGCCCGTGCCCCGCGCCCGCCCCGCCCGGTACTCACATCTCCGTCATGGTCTCGGGCAGGTTGGCGGGGATGGCGGTGAGGCCTTTGCCACGGCAGTCCACAATGCCGTTGCCGCAGGAGCACATGGCCGGGCAGGAGCCGGAGGAGAGGGTGCACGAGGGCGCGTGCCCGGCCTCGCCCTGGCCTGCGGAAACAGTGGGCGGTGACCTCGGGGCGTCCTGGGTCAGCACCTCCCTCCTGAGACACCGACGGAGGAGCAGGGACGGGGCACGTGGTGCTTCTCTGGAGGACGAACCAGAGGTCACCGAGGACTCCTGTGTGACCCTGTGGGCACCTGGCACAGCGGGGACCTAGATGTTTGCTGAACTTGAATCTCGGCCCGACTGTGCTGCGGGGAAGTGTGGTTCCGATGCCAGGAAACCCCAGCCGGAAATTCTGAAGCCACAGGTCCTCATCTGCGTCACTCAGCGCTTCTGAGCCTGCGTCTCCTCTCGACCATCATCCAAGGATGACAAGGACCCTGCTCGCCTGGCACTCACTCCGTGCCACATGCGGCGGTAAGTGTTGTACGTATGGTATATCTCCTTTAATGGTGCTGCTCAGCCTTGGAGGAGCATGGTATGATTGTGCCCATTTCACGGGCGAGAAGACAGAGTCCTCGGTATTAACTAATTTGTGGGAACTCACACAGCGGATAGGCGCTGAAACTAGGAT